>CM031234.1:757647251-757924751 GCA_018340775.1 Taxus wallichiana var. yunnanensis
AATGAACCTTGGTTCAATGTTGATGGTGCAATAATTAAGAAAAAGGTTGTTAAGTCCATCCAATTGATCTATACCTTCCATCTTAGTATTTGAGGATAAAGTCATGAAGAATATGACACTTACCCCTTGGGGATAAAAGACCTATTAGTGGTGAATGGAACTTTCTTATTGAAAGATTTGAAAATAATCTCGTGGGTTGGAAAGCTAACCTGCTATCTCGTAATGGGAAAATTTATTTACTCGAGATCTCTCTTCAAATCCTTCCAAAGTATGTAATGTATCTCTATCAACTTTATGGGATAATAATGAAAAACTGGAAAAGATCCAAAAATGTTTCTTATGGAGTGGAACCGAAAGCAAATAAAGAATTCTCGCTAGTGGCTTGGAATAGGGTTTGTAAACCTAAGAAGATAGGGGGACTTGGTCTTAGAGATTGGACTAAAATGAACAAATCCCTTCTAGCTAAAATTGGTTGGAGGCTAACTAAAGAAGATGGGGTGTGGACTAGAATTTTAAGGAAAAAATATTGGACGGATGCAAATGATAAATGGTGGATATTCAAACAGGTGTCCTTCAATGGGTCAAGTATATGGAAAGCTATTAATTGGGCAAAAGAAATAGTTACAAAGGGCAACAGGTGGAAAATAGGTAAAGGCAATGAAATCCACTACGGACCGATAAATGAGATAATAACTTTACACTTGAAGACAAATTCCCCCAAATTTCAAAATTGTTAGAAGAAAAATATGGGGGAAAAATAAACAATTATATGGCTAATCATGAGAGCTTTCAAACTTGGAAGCACATAGAATTAGATAGGAAGGAACTTAAATAACACACGGTTAACCTCAATGATTTCTTAAAAAACTTTGTGTCTTCTAACAACAAGGAACAAGATAGAATTGTGTGGCATAGGGAATAGAATGGTATTTTCTCAGTTAAATCAACCTATGCATTATTTTTGAGGAGTAAACTAGAGAGGAAGATCTTATAGCTGGTAAGATATGGAACAAGAATATCACCCCCAAGGTCAATGTTTTTAGCTGGATTACATTGATAAATATGATTCTAACAGTTGATAACCTTGCCAAAAGAGGTTTCCATATTGTCAATAGATATGTTCTATGTGAAGAGAACTTGGAAGCGGTAAACCATTTTTTCTTGGAATGCCCCTTTTCTTATCAAAAATTTTCTTCTATTTTTGGTATGTTCTCAATTAACTGGGTTAATCCTAAGGAGATCCAATCTGCACAAACCAATGGAAATTCCCTTTCATCACCAAGGGTTGAAAAACCTATGGATAATGAGCCTTTGACATTTGTGGTGGGAAATATGGAAAGAGAGGAATAAGAGGATTTTCAATAGTAAGAAACTTCCTAATAGGTTGATTATTAACAAATGTTTATAGGCTGTTAGAATTTTTTTTTCTATCCTAAAGAAAAAATAAGTGGAAGTCATGAACAATGAACAACATATCATAAAGAAATGGAACTTAATCTGTGATCCTCAACCCAAGAAGAGCAATCCTAGAGAAGGGGTTAAATGGACTTCTCCTAGAGAAGGTGTTATTAAACTCAATTTTGATGGTGTCGCTAAAGGGAACCCGGGTAAGGCAGGAGGAGGAGGAGTTTTTGAGATGCTAAAGATATGGTTCTCCTTGTATATTTCTTTAATTTGGGAATACAATCTAACCATGTTAAAGAGGCTCAAGTGGCGAGGTTCTCGGAGTGAAGTTAGTAGAAGAGAGAGGCTTCAAGCACCTAATTGTGGAAGGTGATTCTTTGAATATAATCTCGTGTATGAAGGGAAAAAATACAACTTCTATATCTATTGAAGAATTCATTAATAAAAACAAGGATAAAATTACCTCCTTTATTGAAATATCTTTCCAACAAATTTACTCGAAGGAAAAAAACTTGCAGATTTATTGGCTAACAAGGGGGTGGAAGCTATGGATTTAAATGTGGTTGACGAACTAACCAATTTGGAAGCTAATTTCATACACATTCTTGAAGGGGAATGTGTCCCTAATAGCATACCTTTTGAATACGGATGAATACAATTTATAATGCTTCCTGGGTGACGCACCAAGATATTATGAATCGTAGACTCATGCTAACCATTATTTCCTATCAATCCATGATTTGGGCTGATCCCCTTATAATTTTGAATCATTTCAACAAGCATGGTAAATGTAGCTACCGTAAGGGTTTGCATATCCATTGTAGGAAGAAGAGTTACATAAGAAAAATGGGAGGCAATTTAGTGAGAATTGAACCTAGCAAGGTCCCGACGATGTCAAAAGAGGCAGAGGAGTTGCTTGTTAAGGCAGTCTATTAATTTTTTTCAAAATCTTTGATGGGTATAATGAAAAAATGAGTGAAGAAGTAGCTAAATGTTGGAAGGAAGGTCATGTGTGGGTTGGGAACTTCTCATTCACAATCTCACCAAAGTTTATAGCAAAAGTGTCAGGACTATCTCAGGAAGGAATATGTACCTTTAAGCCCAAGTTGGATTACAGGTCTGAGATCAAATGCTTCATGCGGAGTTAAGGGTGTGCCTAATACTCTTCATAATGGTTACACTATAGAGTATTTGCCTTAGACTTTCAATGAAATAGCCCATTTAATTATGGTGTATATTACTTTGGAAGGGATATATAAAGTGATTTATAGGTATCACTCTCCTATAGTGAATCGAGTTAGAAATAACAGACCCTACAACTTCCCCAATTTTTTGTATCTTTCTTTGGCTAAATCGATTTCTCAGGTTGGGAAAGGAACCTTCACCCTTCCTTTGCATCAAGGTCTCATCAAAGCCATGCTTAAGATGGGTACTCCCCTCATTGGAAAAAAATGATAAATTTAGGGCTTCGAAACCCAAATCAATCAAGTTTAGGAAAAAAAAAGAGATCTTGGAAGCATATGTGGCTAATCCTAGTATGGAAGAAACATGGAAAATGGTGGATAAAAGAACCATGTCTCATTTGGCAAAAGAAAGTGTTAAGAAGCGAGATGCAGGGGAGTGGGGATTCTAATCCTCGGGAGAACTTGGAAGTTATCTCTAATTCATGAGAACAACATGAAAAAGAAGCTTACCATTATTATTTAGAGGAACAACAGAAGATAAAGCTAACCAATTTGACATAAGAGGAGGAACCGGAGGTGGGAAAGATCCAAAAAACTATGAGGGAAAAAGATCCAAAAACATAGAGGAGGTTATTGAGAGTCTACACGCTCTCAAAAATACTCATAAGAACTTGTTCAAAGCCCAGGAAATGGTGGTCAAATCGAATGTTTTCATGAGAGAGTTTGAGAATTGTAGGTTGGATAATGACATCAATAGACATAAGATAAGCATGGTGATCATAGATCTGAGGGAGTTGTAGGAAAAAGTTGAGAAACTCACGTCTATTGTTCTTAGTGAGAAATTAAAGAATGTAAATGAGAGATTCCTGGCCATGGAGAATGATATGCTGAAAATAAAGGATATTATTTTGTAGATCAGGGATGTTCACATCCTAAATGTCAAAAGCACAATTCACCATCTTAAAATATTTTCTAAGATGATCCATTCCATGGAAATTGTGAAGAATAAAGAAAAGGATGGGTTTGGACCTAAAGTGGAGATAGCTGAACCGGATTACCAGATTTCTGAAATAAAATAATGCTTTGTCTTGGTAGGGGAATGGAATGGGTGCATGCACATGGTGGGATCTTTGATTAATTAATGATGGCTTATTACCTTCTCTCGGTAGTATGTTTTCTTATTTTGTCTTGCTTTGTTAGTTCATTGGCCCCTACTATTAGTTATTTTACTTTGGGATTTTAGGTTAGTTTTCTTATTTCTCGCTATATATTTTTGGTCCTTGGTTCTGCTGGGATTCAATGGATACTCCCTTGGCCCTTTTATTTGATCTTGTATAATTTGTATGGGGTAGGGTCCCCTCAACCCTCTTTTACCTCTAATCCAAAAAGAAGTATGTAACAAGTCCTTTGAGTCTTAATTGAAGTCACCAAGCCATGAAGAGGACATGTATAAAGTTATAGTGATCATCAAAAGAAAACTCTCAAGGGATGATTCATAGATCTAGGAGAAAGTGCCCAACCAGTAGTAAAGGAGGTGCCTTGAATATGCTTGGTAAGATATTGAAGTTGCGGCCTAGCATAATGTTAAAGAAAATGGTATGATGAGATCAGTAAGAAAGGTATGAATGTGAATGAGAATCATTTTAAAGGTAAAAATTTGTGCATTGTAATCCATATAAATATTGAGGCTAACATGATGAATAGTACTTTTGAGCATATAGAGTTAGAAAAAGAAAAATCAAGAGTACACTCAGTATTGGCATAAGGAAAATGGCTCAAAACAAGACATTCTAGTCAAAAATTTGAAGGAAAACACAATCAACCTAGACTGCAAAGTCTCATCAAGTTTTGAAGACCTTCATCTTACATAGAAGATTTCAATCAGGATGAATCCAAACTGTGATAGGGTGTCAAAAGGTAAGGAGGTACACACAAGCTATGAACTATACACATAAGCTATGAACTATCAATGCACTTTATAGTCCGAGAAGGAAGAAAAGTTACAATAAAATCTAAGGTTGAACATAAATTTAAGATATGGAAAGATGAGTGATCAAGATCCTCAATGCAAGGTTCATAACAATTCATGAAGCAATCACGTATGTTCAATACTAGCTTGAATGAAAAATGGCAATGTTAGTCCAACATGATAATTCAAATCAAGAAGGATGGATAAGGATGTATAGTCAATCCTTAGTAAGTCATGATCAAATGTTGTATGAAAATATCGACTCCTCATAGACCCCAATAACAAAAGTGTAGGTACCAAGGTAATTGGAAATCTTCAAAATGGAAAGCACAACACAAAACTCTTTGTTTTCAAGGAAGAAGAGCATGGTTATGATGAGTCATGGTTCATCCCTCAAGTATAAATTGTAGTCTAATGTCAAGGTATTGATCATATAAAGGCTAATTTAGACCTATAGGGATTTATCGAGGTCTTGAATACAAGTGTGACTATTTTGGTGAGAAAACACTCACTCTCGACACTATACAAAACCCTCTTAGGGTTTGATTGAAAAAAAAAACGTTGAAGAACCTAAAATCAAACTCATGAAATATAAATCTCAAGAAACCACCCCGTATGATCCTAAGAAAGATTAAAGATTATATTCATGCCGACATGCTCTTAATCATGTAAAAATCGACATCCACCTCAAAATCCTATAGATTACCCCGAAGGACTTATTTTGAAGCATGGAATTATAGAATTGAAGCATTTATTCCAAAGTAAGCCCTAATAAAAGTTTGCAAATTGATAAATGGCTCAAATGGGTATTTAAGAATACTAAGATCCCGTATATACCCTTGAAAATCAAAATTTAAGCTCAAATAAGAACCCGATAGCGCTAGTTGAACAAGAATATAGTAAGGTATTTGAAGAAGAGGAAAAGTGACCTATGATAAGAATTTAATCTCAAAAATTGAGAAAAAAATTCAAGAGGATAGAGGGTAGTCAAATATAGTCTCATTTTGTATTGGGTATGTTTGAGGTGCTCCTAGTGAGTTTTGATGGGGTGAATACTCTTAAGAGCCTACAAAGGACTGTTTGGAGTAAGAGTGAATGAAGGTGGTGGTTTTATTATTTCAAACCAATTTGATGTGTGTCAATGTATTAATTTAAGCTCATAAAATAGGTAAGATTGTTGTAGAAGAAAAAAAGATAATTTCTTCTTCAAGGAGTACTTTGTCGTTTCATAATAAGGCATAAAAGTATAATTTAGAAGAAAAGATAAAGTCTAATGATTCTCCTTTAAGCCTTAATGTCATGAGAGTTGGTTTTGTATTGGGTGCAGTAATCACACAGGGGTACATGGTTTGAGTTGAAGTGTTCTACTTTAAAATACAAACTTCTTGGTTGGTTTGACTTCGACCAGTCCCAATTTTGACAAGAACTTAGGAAAGAGAACTCAAACTAAATGATATTCTTGTCACTCCAACATGATTGAATGCATATTAAGATGTATAAAGCATCAAGGAAGTGTAATTTTACAAGGTCTGATATTAATAGTCAAGTAAATTTGTAAATCCTAGCTAATGTATCAATCCAATGGATGATAAAGGTTATTAAAGTCCAGTAATAGATCACCTATAAGTCTGATATATACATGTAGAGCAGGGACAACGTTAAAGGACGAAACATGGAGTATGCAAGTAAACAAGCTCATATAAATATTGGTATAAGCATTCAAATGGTATTTTTATAGAGTACTTCACAATCCAAGGATGGTGATGGTTTTAGAACTCTTAGAAAGGCATCCTACTAGCCTAAAAGTGCATATACAAGTCGAGAAGACAAACTCGGGAAAGGGATTTTTATGACTTTCAAGATGAGGCTTTAGGTATTGATAAGCTTGAGAATGCATGAATAAGTGATGAATGTAGGTACACTTCAAGGGGGAGCAGGTGTATAACTGAATCAGTGTAATTGAGACAATGAACACCGAAAATACGGTTTAGGACCATGGTGATATGTTTGGCTCATTAACAAGAGTTGAGATCAAGGAATGCAATTCATTTTATTGCATAAGAAGGCATGTATGGATAGTATAAATTTAGGGGAGGTAAAAGATAATCTTTATGTAGTACATGATGCTTTAGAAATGTCAAAATTGGGCCAAATGGCACTAAAAAGTTACTTTAGGGACATAAGTCCTAAATTTTCCTACAATGAGCATATGGAGGAATTGAGCCTAGAACTAAATTATCTCAGCTAAGATTGACATATTAATGTGCCAGATATCTGTTTTCACTTATGTACCGAGTTGTTGGCTTGTGTATGTGACATGAATGCATCTTCTTAGGGGAGTAATAGTAAACTAAATGCATGATGAAGACTAAACATGGCTAATGAAGGATATAAAAGATAGAGAGAGCTTGAGTGATGAGTTTGGTTGATGTTTCCAACCAAGATGGAGTCAAGTAAGATGATTCGGAGTAGACCATGAAATAAAACTAGGTACTTTGTCCTTAATACAAAAGGGGTAGAAGAATTAAGGGGTTTTCCATCAATGAAAAAGGGGGAGTTTGTTGGCATGTGATTGTGAGTTTTCATTGATGAAAAAGGCACATTAATGAAAAATCGGGAGCAAGAGAGATATTTGACTAAAGTTAAGAAGGCTAGAACAAGACATGTTTATGATAACACATGACGAAGCAATGGATTATTAACAACTAGTGATAGGTAAAAACAAGGTGATGTTGTGAGAACACACCAAGATGATTCCATGAATTACATAGCATGCATATGATGTGGAAGTAGGGTTAGAAGGATCAATACGAGAGGCACAAGATTGGAATTGGTTATACCAAATTTCGAGTTCGGGCACACAATCTTTAGGCCTAGGTTGAAAAGTGACCTAGAAAAGTAGAGTGAAGGCATGAGGCATATTTAAAATCATGGTAAAGGTATAAAAAACATTACAAGACATGTTCAAGGGGTAACATGGTGAAGAATAGTTGAGTCATTATGAGTTACGTGTTAACTTACCTAAATTGGCCTATTTCAGGAACCTAACATAAGGGTATGAAGCAAAACAAGATAAAAAAATAAAGTTCATTCATGTTAAGTGTGTAGGGATATTTTAAAGATTACTAATACGAATCTAAAGGTCATAATTAAATGTATAGAGGTATGGTTGGGGTCATTGTACAACTTCCCTTCATAACAAACAAGTTTAGCATGCCCAAATGAGATGGGATTGGAAGTTTCAGCATGATTAAGGAAAAATTGGCCATTGGGGATCATGGAGGAGGTATTGAAGAAGGTGTGGTCCAAATTTTAGGACATGAGGAGTTTTTTGTAATATATTACAAATTTACTAAAACAAGGTTAAGTAAGGTATGCTAAAAGAACACTTTGACTTCTGAGAATTAAAGCTAGATTGTAGAGCCTCCTTTAGATGAATCATAAGAGAAATTTTAAGATCATATGGATAAAACTATTTTACAAAAATCCTAAGGTCAAATTGATGAGAAATAAGAAAGTTATATTCATTTTTGTGAAGTTGCCTAAAACCCTCCTAAGCCTAGTTGAAACCAAAGATGGAGAAAATTATTGGTTAGGATTCCAAATGAATATTTTTTTTCTTGTTTATGAATTTTTCAGGTAGAGAATTCATCAAAGCATATTTCCATGGTGTTTTTAGCTCTTGAATCATGGTGGACACCATAATAAAACATTAATTTTGTGTGAATTTTAGTGTACAGACATAGTTTGCAAAGTAACCAATGCTAATTTTTTTATGAAGGATTTTGGGGATCTGTATATGGTGTTCATGAAGTTTTCAAGGCCAATCCTTTCGATAAATTTGATGGTACATGTCTATTTGTACTCCTACCATTTGAGAATGCTAGAATGCAAGACTAGCCTTGAAGGTATAAACAATATATATGATGAATTACTTTATGAAGTGATTGTTTTTGGTCATGAGAAACATCAATAAATTTCATATGAGCTATCATTATGTTTTTTTGGTTTGATAAGGTGTTTACATGCATAATTTTGAGTGATCCAAAACTACCTATTTGATCTTGTGAAGAAGCTTGTTGCTACAGGTGAGTAGATGGAATTTTGTTCAAACAAGCTATGCTTATGAATGCTTGCACATGTTTTTGATGTACTTGAACTGTTAAAAGTGATAGTTGAGATTGGAAAGAACGTTGAAGGTGTTTAAACACAAGAAGTTGAAAACTAAATTTTGAGCTATGAGAACACACATCATACCAGTTTGAGAAATGAAGCTTTGGTTGAGTGACTTATCCCTTGATTTAGTGAAAGAAATGAGTATTTCCAAAAACAGGACTTTAATATATTTCCTTCAAGATATGATAGGTGCTCCAAGGAATCATATTTTTAAGACTATTTTTATGTGCATGGAAAATCATAAGTACCTTGACCAAATAAAGTATCTCGTGGAATAAATGAAGAAAATATGAGCTTCTCCAAGCCTTAAAGGTAGACTAGAGACAAAATAAAACTCTCCCAAAGCCTTTGTGGATCTTGAAAATGCATAAAACAATGATATAGAAGCATGCAACTTGATTGTAATTTTTGACCTCCATGAATGGTAGTTTGAAGCTCCTATGAAGTGTGAAAGAGAAGTGGTGAGTTAGGAAGGATATGAAGGGGTTATAGAGCACATGAAGAGTATTGTAACATCCTTACATGCTTTAGAAACTTGTCCCTTTGTGTAAGATAGATATAAGATAAGAGAACATGCCAAAGAGGAAGAAGACAAAATTTCTGACATGGCAATTACAAAATAATGTGTCATATTTCAATTTTAGGTGTAAGAAGGATCTATTTAGGTGTGAAGATAATTTTTAGGTGTTTTAGTGATCAATATAAAGGTTATAATTACTTTAAAAGGTTTGATAAAGTCTACATGTGATATGACATCAATTCGGAGATAATCATTGCTAAATTTCAATTTGTTTGAACTCATCTTCATCTCTCCAATTTGGGTTTCTCAAGGAAGTTCAAGATTTTCTAGTGAAAGGTGAACTGTAAGAGACTCTTAATAGGTGTAATTTGATGTATTTTAGTATCTAAAAGTGGGTATGAATATTTTTTTGATGGATATGCTATTCAAGATACAAAAAGGTATGAAAATCAAACATGTATCTAATATGTTGAGGACTAATTTTTAGTAGGTGTGGACATGAAAGAGTTGATGTTTTGAGAGATATACCTGATTTGAGAAGCATGAAAAGTAGATGAAAGATAATATCATGAAGAGAATGATAGTGTGAATGTAACCTTGTATAACATTTTTTTGTAGCAGAGTATGAAGATGAGAATGAGAGTGAAATGAGAAGAAGAATGAGCTGATATAGTGGTCACAATCTGTTGTGTGAGACAACCTATTTAGAGTGATCAAAACATTGAAAAATTCTAAGTTATTCCTTATAAAATAAGGATTTGATGATTCCTTGTAAGTTACAGCTTATAGAAGGTCAGTGGGTACTTAACTAAGTTTAGGAGTTGTAGATTCCATGCAAATAGAATCTTTCTAAAGATCAAGTTCATGCTTGATTAATTTTTGGAGTTTTAGCTCCATATTGAGTTGATGCTCAACTATGGAATCATAGTAACATTTATAGGACAAGTTTTCCAAGCTAGTTCTGTGGTTTTAGTGGGTTTTTCTCCCTTGAAGGTTTTCCCACATTAAATCTTGCCTCTCTTTGTGTGTCCTCTGGTTTATGGTTTGTGAATGATCTTGTGTTTCCATCATAACTAATACAAGGGAATTGAAATGTATGTTAAATTTGAAAAATAATTGATTCACCCCCTCTCAGTGCCTATAATTTCCAACCAGGGGAAATATTTTGACATTATTTGAGTTTCATGGAAGTCTATTTATATGGTTATAAGTGAAAAAATCTATATCATCGATTTGAAAGTTGTACTCTTAGTGGTGCCGATCTTCTTCTTGTTTCATACATTTTTGTGCCATATGGAGATTTCCCCAAAGAGTGTGCAATTTTTTTCCAATTTGGTGAGGGAACTATTGGTGACCTGAACTAGAGAACTACCAGGAGTGTAGGGGAAGAGAGGTGGTGGTGGTTGGCCATAAACTACTTCATATGGAGTCATTTTGGTGGAGGTGTAATATGAGGTGTTATACCACCATTCAGCAAGAAGTAGCCACTTGACCCATAGTTTTTGGTGCTCAGAAGTAAAGCATCAAAGGAATGTTTCTAAACATTTAATTCAACAATTTCAGTTTGACCATCCATTGTGGGTGATATTCAGAGCTCATCCTAGATTGGGTACCTGTTCTATTGAATATTTTTAAAAATAAATAGTTAGTGAAAGTGACATCACATTCTGAGACAATGGAGGCTAGGATAGCACGAAGGTGGAATATTTGGTCAATGAAGAGTTGGGAAATGGTTGAGGCTATATATGGGTAGAATAAGGAATAATAATGGGCATACTTAGAGATGAGGTATGCTATAACTAGGATTAGTGACTTTTTCCTAGATTTAGGAAGCCCTTCAATGAAATCTACCGAAATATTGGTCCAGATTTGGGTTGGAATAGGTCATGCTTATAATGAACCCGAGGTTTTCACTATTTCACCATTGTTAAATTGACATGTATCACATTATTCCAAAAAATGTTTGATGAATGCCTTCATTACTTGCCAAAATAAACTCCTATGAACCCGTACATAGGTTTTACAAAAAAGTAAGTGACCATAAGATAGATAATCATGGATTTTTAGAAGCATTTTATGGTGAAGCTCTAATTAGATGGTAACACCAAGCACCCTTTTATACCAAAAATAGGTTCCATCCCAAGAGTTGTGTGTGGATGAGGTAGGATCATTTTCTAATTGTTGGATAGGGTATTGGAGGGTTGGATCTTTGTTCCACTCTTGTCGAGTCATGGAATCCATTTAGGTATGACACAATTACTATGCATAGGAGACTTGATCCTCGAATGTGATAGAGAGAGCATATGAAACCACATTATCTTTACCTTTCTTATAGGTGATATCAAAGTCATGCCCTATAAGCTTCGAGACCCACTTTTGTTGAGTAGAAGATGATACCCATTGTTCAAGGAATTAATTCAAACCATGATGATTTGTCTTGATGAAAAATGTTATCCTAACGAATTATGGCCACAAATTCTATATTGGATGCAAAATTTCCATCAAATCCTTTTCAAAGGTAGAATTGACTAAATTCCTTCTCAAGAGAGCTTTGATAGTATAGGAAAATAGGTGACCTACTTGGAGGATAACAACACCAAGGCCATTTCCACAAGTATCACTTTAGATGAATAATGTCGTGGTAAAATATGGAATAAGTAAGACATATGTATTGCACATAGCTTGTTTTAAGGCTTCAAACACCTCTTTAGTCACCTCATTTCATGCGAATACATCCTTTTTCAACATGGATGTCAATGGGGAAATAATTTTACTATAATACTAAACAAATTATCCGTGTAGTGTCTTATGAGACCCAAGATTTTGTGAATGATTTAGGTTATTTTTTGGGAGTGGAAAATTTTGTATGACATTGATTTTATCTCGGTTAACATGGATGCCATTTACAGAGACAACATGTCAAGATATTTACCTTAAATTTGGCTAATGGAGTACTTGGAATGTTTAGTGCATGATTGATTTTATGTGAGAAGCTATAATGCCCTATAAATGTGTTATAGATGCTCAACCCAAGTTTGACTATAGGTCAAGATGTGATCAAATAATACCAGGATGAAACAATGAAGGAAGGGAAAAATGATATTATTCATCAAGCCTTGGAATGTCAATGGGGAATTTGTAAGACTAAAGAGCATGACTAAAAACTCATAGTAACCATAATGAGTGTGGAAGGATGTCTTCGGAATATCTTCCTCATGAACATGAATCTAGTGGTACCTGAGAAAATATTTCATTTGGAGAAATTTGAGTGCCATGAAGTTCATATAAAAGATCATGGATCACTAGAATAGGGAGCTTGTCCTTGATAGTGATATTGTTGAGTTCTCTAAAATAAATATAAAGATTCCATGATCCATCCTTTTTATGGACAAGTAAAATTGGGGAGAAATACGGGTTAGTGCTAGGGTGAATGACTATCACCTTGATAATTTCTTGAATGAGATTTCAATTTTTTTTCTTTTGTAAAAAGGATACCTTTAGGGCCGATATTGGTAGGAAACTTCCGGGATGATTCTAGGCTTGAATGTGGAAATCCATTGGGCTTGAAAAAGATAGTAACATGTTTTTCTAAAATGACTTGTAAATCAGTAGGGGCGGTGGAAGAAGTAGATGGATTCAACAGGATAGAAAACACCAGAGAAATGATCCCATGTGATCCTTTCTTCAAAATATTTTCCATATGATGGGAAATAATAATACTATTGGAGTCTAGAGAAAGACCTTTTAAGGTGCATTTTATCACATTGTTAGTGAACTCATTCCATAGTTAAGAGAAATCCCATAGGATGGGTCCACGTGTGCGCAATCCTTGAGATCCAAAATTAACATTACATCCATTTAGGGGTAGGAAAAATATGTCGAGTAATCATGATAATCTCACATTGTAATATGAGAATTACAACACTTTCCCTTATAAGGAAATGTACCACCATTGACAATCATAAATTCAAAGATAGAACAAGGGTAAACAAAGTAATCTTCTTGTTTAGAAAACCTTGGATCAATAATGTTACATGTGATACCTCAATCGATTAAGATGGTTGGGGAATATTTATAAAATACTCTTTTATCATCATGGTCTCGAGGGTTAGTGATTCCTACCGGGCATGAAGTGATATATTTTGATGATAATCCTAAGGGGTTACATCCAATTGTGAATATTCTTCTTAGAATTTCTGAGAATCTTCATAGTTATTTAATTTGGGAGGTGATTCAAAATCTGGGAGTTATAATTTGTGTTGCACGCATCGATGCCCTCTAGTGAATTTATGATCACAATTATAGCATAGGAATTTCTCTCTGTGCTCCTGCATTTCTATTTCAAGAACATGTTTTATCAAGGATGAATTCAGGGAGGTACTGTGGGGAGAATGCTAAATGAATAGAGCATGTTAAACAAAGGGAAATTGGAATGTTAACACTTTGCTATAGTTTTTCCTCCACAAATCGCCAAGCCCAATGCTTCCATCATGGAACTCGGGTTTTAACATTTTGAATTTGGAGCGTATTAACTCCTTGTAGTCATTTTTACCCTTATCACAAAAGAAAGGTAGGAGTAATGTGAAGGAGAGCATGGTTAAAAGGCCAAGAAGTTTGGGTTGAAAAACCCAGTTGAATGGCCCCATTGAAAGAGGTGCTTGGAAAGAAAAGATGGAAAAAGGATGGTTGGTGCCAAGATAAAATCTACTTTCAGTTCCCACGTATAAAGAAGGGAAAAACGCATAAGCAACACGAGGTAGGTGAGAGAAAAAATCAGGACAAAATAAAGGTACCCCATGTGCGCTGGTGGGTCGGATGTAGGGCGCTCACTCGAGGCACGCGTGGGTGCCGAGTCTCTCTTTTATGTGAGTTTAGTGGGAAATATCATCATCTATGATTTGTGCTTAAGATATTTAAATAGAGTTAAGACATTTAAGAACCATAGAGCTTAGAACGGCCTCTAGATCCTTGAAGTCATTACGGACATGAGAAAGTCTTGAATAGATTATATAACTTGCACCATAATAAAAGGAAGTATACAAGCATCCATACTTAGCATAAATGGAGGGTCATCTCACATGGGTTAGGTTTAGGGTTTGCTATTGAGTCATGCACTAGGGTTACTTAGCACCCTATATGTACCCTTTCACTATTCATTTATGAGCATGCCAAGACACTTGTTGTCTTTTCTCTACATGTGTAAGCTTTGTTCTGTTATGCAAGATTGTTCAGTTATTGATCGATTCTTCTTGTGATTACGTTGGAGCCATTACGATTCAACTAGAGTGTAACTTGATCGTGGTGCACAATTTTTGATACGATCCATCAACTCTTTCATGGTATCGAGTGAGATGAGATAAACGTAAACATTTTTTTGAGTTGTGATTACTCTTGTTTTTTCATTTTTTTAACTCCTCGTGTAAGTTTTCGATCATTATATTCTAGTTTTTCCTTGCTAACGTATCTAACAAGTTGTTCTTGGAAAGTTTTTGGTTTTTGTGCATTTTTTGTACATGTGTAGGCATCTCCTTGAGCTATCAGGGGTTTTACAACTACATTTAGCTAGTTGTGGATAAATTTAGTAGATCGGCTAAAATAAGAGGTTCTTTATTCTAGTTTTTAATTTTTTAAAAAAAAATCTTTTTTGTCTTTAGATCTCTCTTTTTCTATTTTTTTTGTGTGTTTTTGTTATTTTTTTTCCAGTTTTTGTTGGTTAAAAAAAATTCAAAGGTGATTGTGTTTTTTTCTTCTCTACCTCGAGCTCATCTGAAACTCCTTCCTGGCCAGTCATGTTTTTTGGTGGGTAATTTTTTTAGCCTTGCATTTTTGGTGAGTTGTTCAGGCTCTGCTCCTGGGTTCCGCTCCCACCCATCTCCTAGCTCACATCTCACATTAACCTTTGCAGAACCCGCTTCTCTTCCGTACTCCGGCTCCTCGCTCACGAGCTCCTCCCTATTCCATGCTAGATCCTCTCCCGGCCTACTCCCAAGCTCCTCCTTGTTTCCACCCTCCTACCTTGCTCACCCCTCGCTTCCCTTCCCTACGGCTGCTCCACCCATATCTCCCTAGCCACCGGTCTACATACCTTTCCCTACGTGGTCAGAATTTGCGTGGTTGCCATTACTATTTTTAAAAAAGGTGGTTCTTTTTTTTTTTTTATTTTTACTCTTTTTTACAACCGTATGTTTTTAAAAGGTAAGATTTTTAAATTCATTTCTATTAAAAAAAATCTATTAAAGCCTTTTTAAAATCTTTTTTAAAAACGTAAGCCTTTTTTATTAAATAGAAACTTCCTTTTTAAATAGATCTTGATAGATCTTAATCGTTTTTTTAAAAGGGGAAAGTTTTTTAAATTTAATTAGGATTTAATTTTTTTATTTATTTTAGATCTTAATTAAAGTTTTTTAGAAATTAATTAGATTTACTTAAATTAAATCTAATTTTATTCACATTAACAATTACTTAAAATTATCGTCATTTAAAATAACGTCTTTTTTCCATTTTTCCTAAATTGCTCCAAATTAGCTAACCTGGACGTTCCAAAATGGTATTTTTAAAAAAAAGTGTTATTGTCAATTTTTTTACTAATCGTGTGCTCTAGTGTGCAGTGACACTTTGAGCATATTTTACCTTCCGTGTTTTTTTCGCATTCGAGACCTCTGAACTCCTTCGAGTTCATTTAAAACATTGTATTTTACCCTTATTTTGCTTGCGACTAGTGAGCGCATCCACCACAGTCTGCAGCAGGGGGTACTATTTGTGACGTGAGACACTTTTTCTCACACCCAAGATTGGCTTTCGCCTCCTTCCTTGTTTTTTTGCTTGTGCTTGTTTACGGTGTCCTATTTGTGCGCTCCACGAAACACTGTTGTGGTCTCCTCTCTTGCATGTTATTACGCTGATTGCAAGACAAGTTACCAAGTGTTTCAAACTACATGCTTGGACCCGATTGTAATCAACACACTAAACTATAAAGTGCCAAAAGCAGGGGGTTGTTATATTGTCCTGGGTGGTTGTGTTTCTTTTCTGCATTTCTTTCTCTCTCTCTCTCTATGGATGCACTTTCAATTCCTTTGCTTATGCCGTTCAACTTCTTCGAATGGAGATCGAAAATGATTATGAAACTAAGGGGTAAAGGGTTATATCACATCACCATGGGAACTGAGACTGAACTAGATGATGATCCTGAAAAATCTAAGTGGTTAAACCATAGTGATGAAGCTTTAGGTCTTCTTTGCATGTCTATTTCTCTTGACTTGCTCTTCCACATTGAGGCGTCTGAAACACCTAAATCTGCATGGAAAACGCTAGATGCGATGTTTGGACAACTAGATGACATGAGAGTGCATGAGTTGGAAAATGAACTACTAGGGTTAAATCCTAGTGACTTTGAAAACCTACAAGCTTTCTTCTCAAAATTTGTCCACATTAGATTGTTGTTAAAGGGATGTCAAGTAGAGAAGAAATATTCTCAACTGATCTTGTTGATTCTCTCTAAGCTAGGTCTCGAATATTCTGTCTTCATGTCAACTTTCTACGCTACAAAAATATGCTTTGGGCGATGCTTGGACTATGCCCTCCTTTGATTGTTTTTCATCCCAACTCATTTGAGAACATGACAAACTCATTCAAATGGGGTCTCTCAAGTCCAAGTCACATGCCCTTGTAGCAAGTACTAGCTAAGGAGGGAAAGAAGGACAAAAAAAGAAAGAAACAAAGGATCAACCTAAGAAAGAAACCAAGACCAAACCTAAAAATGACACAAACACTTCGACTTCTGAGCCTAAGGCACAAAAAAACAAGTTTTTGTGTTCCTATTGCAAGAAGTCTGGTCATGATGAGCACCACTATTTTTGAAATAGATTGATCACTTATCTCATTTACTTGAGAAGAATAAAATAAGTGTTCTTGAATCCATAAAACAAAGTGCTCAGAAGGCCGAGTCTTCTGCTACAAAAAAGGTTCTAAAAATGATAAGAAGAAAGGAAAGGCCCTTGTAGCCAGAGTTGCTCCTTCATCGACGTGGATTATAGATTCCGGTGCCTCACACCACATGGGTTCTTTGCATGTTGAGTTTTCCAACATCGAACCTTGTGGAATGTCCCAAATCACAATGGGTAATGACACGACAGTGTCGGTTTCCAGTAGTGGATCATAGAGATGGATGGGGAACATTTAACCAAGTGTTGAGTGTTCCTGATCTCTCTACCAATCTCCTATCGGTTTACCAAATTACTCACCTTGGTGAAGGAATGCGAGTGGAATTTGGTCCTAACTTGGTGATTATTCATGAGCTTAACAATGACACTACAGTGGCTGAGGGAAAGGCAGATCACCATTCATGGTTATACACCTTCTCCCACTTTACTTCTAATTCTACACCCACTGCCTTGCTCACTCATGCAAATGAGGTTAGTAAGTTATGGCATGAGCATTTTGGACATCTAAATTATCACTACCTTGAACAATTGAGCCAAAATGAAATGGTCAATGGGTTACCCCGCATCAAGTTTTCTAAGGGTCTTTGTGAGGGTTGTACCCTTGGAAAGCATCCTAAAAAGAACTTTGACAAAGGAAAATCTTGAGAGCTACTCATCCCTTGGATCTTGTTCACAGTGATATTTTTGGTCCATTTCCTTCTCCTTCATTTACTAGAGCTCTTTATGTGCTAACCTTCATTGATGACTTTTCACGATATACTTGGGTATATTTTCTTAAGCTTAAGTCTGAAGTCTTTGAACATTTTCAGGACTTTAAGGCTCTTGTTGAGAAAAAGTGAAATGGTCTATCAAGGTTCTTTGAACCGACAATGGAGGTGAATATGTAAACAATAGGTTCATGGATTTCTATACTTCAAAGGATCTCTTTACAACATACAGTTTCTTATAGCCCTTTATAGAATGGAGTCATAGAAAGAAAGAACCGTACTCTTAAGGAGATGGCCACTTGTATGATTCACTCGAAGTCTCTTCCTCCACAGTATTGGGCCGAAGCAGTGAATTGTGCAAATTACATTCAAAACCATGTTCCACACAAGGTAGTAAGAGGGATGACACCCTTTGAAGCCTGGTTTGGATGCAAGCCTGATGTTGAGCACTTTCGAGTCTTCGGATCCAAGGCTATGGCTCGGATTCCCAAGAAGAAATGTAAGGCCTTGGAACCACAATCCAAACCTTGTATCTTTGTAGGGTATCTTGATGGCATGAAGGGATATCGATTGATGAATCCTACTTCTCATGAGCTATATATTGAGAGAAGTGTTAAGTTTGATGAGTCTTCTTTGACTTCTACTTCTCCACCTATTGAGGTTCTTCAGCTCATTGATTCAAATTCTGACTCATCAGATGATGATGTTTGTTGAGCGTGCTCCTCTTCTGATCCTCTCGACCATCAGACCTTTGAGTCTTTTGATTCTGATAGTAGTGATGATGAGGACTATGTCCCTTCTCACTCAAGTGAAGAATCTTCCGACTCTGAGCTTGATCCTCTTGGTCCTCTTTGGGCTAGAAAACTTTGCAAAGTGCTTGGAGATTTAGTTGGAGATACTTCAGATATGAGACGTACTCACTTAGATTTCATTGGACCCCACTCTTTCTTCACCTCTGCTTCTGATCCACAGTCTTTCCGGGAGGCTTCTGGTATTCCTGAGTGGGATTCTACCATGGATGAGGAGTATTCCTCTCTCATGAAGAATGATACTTGGGATCTCACCCCTCTTCCAAAGGAAGAAAAATCATTCGGTGTAAGTGGGTGTTCCAAAAAGTATGGAGTAGATGGAGACATAAAAAATTTTAAAGCGTGATTAGTAGCTAAGGGTTTCTCCCAGATAGCTGGGGTTGATTATACTGAAACCTTTTCTCTGGTTGTGAAGATGACTTCTATTCAACTAACCCTAGCCATTGCCACAACAAAAATAGATGGAAAGTCCATCAAATGGACGTTAAGAGTGCCTTCCTTCATGGTGACCTAGAGGAAGAGATCTATATGGAACAACCTCCGGGTTATGTCCATGATCCCTCCCTCATTTATAAGTTAAAGAAGTCTCTTTATGGCCTTAAACAAGCCCCTCGGGCTTGGTATGCCAAGATGGACTCCTTTTTACTTACATTAGGGTTTACTAGGTGTCACTCTAATCCAAATGTTTATATTCTATGGCAAAGATGACTCCATACTCATTCTTGTTCTCTATGTTGATGACTTGTTGATCACAGGCAGCTCTTCCTCTATTATTGATTCTGTGAAGATCACCTTGGCCAACAGGTTTTCCATGACTGACTTAGGTCTGCTTCATTACTTCCTTGGGATCCAGATTTCACAATCTGACTTAGGAATTTTGATTTCGCAACCTAAGTATGCTCTTGATTTGCTAGCTCATTTTCAGATGTCCAATTGCAAGTCTTCTCCTACTCCTTTTCTTTCGGGGTTAAGTTGGTTTCAGATTGCTCTACTCCCTTGGTTGATGGTACTCTTTATCGATAGTTGGTGGGGAGCTTGATTTACTTGACTCACACTCGACCAAATTTATCGTATGTTTGGGATTGTGTCCAGATTCATACAGAGCCACATGAGTTACATTGGAAAGTAGCTAAATGGATCCTTCATTATGTTCATGGCACTTATATTGATGGCATTCACTATCATGGAGGGGTAGATATTGACTTAATTGGGTTCACAGATTCTTGATTGGGCGGTGACTTAGATCATTAGAAATCTACTTCTGGCTATAGTTTCTCTCTTGGTTCAGGTCCTATTAGTTGGTCTAGCAAGAAGCAAAATGAAATTGCAATATCATCTACAGAGGTAATACATAGGAGCAATTAACACTGCCATAGAAGCTATTTGGCTACAGGGTATTCTGACAGAGTTTGGCATCCACTTTCGGTGGCCTACCATTATCTACTTGTGATAACACGAGCACTATCTCTATTTGTAGAAATCTAGTTCAGCATCGTGCAGATGAAGCACATTGAGATCCATATGCACTTCATACGAGAGCTTATTCATGATGGTATCATCGACATTCAGTACATTCAGATAGCTGATCAGATTGCAGATTTATTTACCAAGCCCTTCACTGAGATGAAGTTTCTTCACTTACGGTCTCTTCTTGGGGTGAGGTCTTCTGTACACTGCTCATCTTCTTTGGGCTATGTAGTCCTTCTTTTCTTCTTCTTCTTCTAGGAAGATTGTGTTTGTATATGGGCACCTTATCAGGCCTTTAGTTTCGGGCCCCATTGACACATCTTTCTTAGTTGTTTAGGAGTGTCTTCTCTTTTTGTCTGACTCATCATAGCCATTACCCCACTTCATGAAGGGGAGTGTTGGTGTGAGTTATCCTATGTGTCCTCCACTCACATATGGAGGGTCATCTCACATGGGTTAGGTTTAGGGTTTGCTATTGATTCATGCACTAGGGTTACTCAACACCCTATATGTACCCTTTCACTATTCATTTATGAGCATGCCAAGACACTCCACTATCTTTTCTCTACATGTGCAAGCTTTGTTCTGTTATGCAAGATTGTTCAGTTATTGATCGATTCTTCCTTGTGATTACGTTGGAGCCATTACGATTCAACCAGAGTGCAACTTGATCGTGGTGCATAGTTTCCGATACGATCCATCAACTCTTTCACTTACTCATTATACATTCTCTCTCAAATACCATTACCCACTAATAAAGTTCTTATAGTATTTCTGTAAAGTTCCACCCACTTTTTGTTCTCTTTTTTGTTTACTCTGCAGGTGCTAGTATTTATAGCCTCTCTGGGCTGCCAACTCATCCTCTAACGCCCTCAGATCTGATGCCAAGTGTTTGAATGTGGTCCTCCATGCGAGCATGCTCTCCCAGGCCTGAGCTTTCCACTTTTCACCATGATGTGCTTCTAGAAGCTTCTACCATAGGCATGCTCCTTCCTGGGCCAACCTATCACCAGGCTGGCACCTTATCCACACAACATGCATAGTTGGGTCATGCTTTTCATGTGCTAAGTCACAAACCCTTGGTTTTGTTTGCACGCACCGCACATGCCACGAGCTTCCTTAAACCATTTTCTTAAACCCTATCCTGTGCACTTTGTTCTTGCACGCCTTTTGTACTTAGCCAACATTCTAGGGGCCCAACATCACCCCACACTATGCCTATTCTCCATCTGCGGGAACATTTCCCTAGTGAAAGAAAGAATACAATAGGCTTACGCCTTGGAACAATAATAAGGGGATGAAAGAATGGGGGAAGAAGAAAGAATGGGATGGTGAAGGAATCACTGCAATAAGCTAGGAAAATCCTTTTGCAAGTCGGCCTCCAACTTGTTCCAAGAATCGACTTCTTCCTACGCTCTCTAACAGAGGTCGCCAACCAGGTGCTCACCTCCCCAAAATTTAGTCCATCTCCTTGCACGCTCATGGTATCAGTGATTTTCTCCAACTCCTTGCCTATATCCTCTAGCATGTCCATTCTTCGTGTAATACGTGGATATAGTTCCTTCAACTAGTTTTTGATTGAACCCCTTAAGGTTTCAATGGCTTCATATTTCCTCTCGACCTTGGCAAGGATTTTATCCTTTTCTACCCTATTTCCCTTGTTCTTCTCCTGGAACTCCTTGAGTTCTACTTCATGAGTGGCGACCAAGGTGCTTGCCACTTTATCTCTGTCCGCACAATTGTTGTACGTGGCCTCAGAAGTCTGAGAAACAACCCTTACATTAGCAAGAATCTTATTGTATTCCATGATGAGCGCTACAATCTTCAACTTTTCCTCTTTCTCTAAGCACACAGAAACTTCTTCTACAGACCCCAAGGCTATTGGCTATATTTCCATGGTGATGATCCTTGTTAAATCCTCCAGGCATCTCAAGGCTGATCCATACTTCTGTGCAGGGTGATACTAGGTCCGGATGCTTCAATACTATAGCCTCATTGATAGATTCCACCTTCTTGTACACAAAAATACATTAGCCTTTTCATACTTCAATTCATGCTGCCACTAGGCACCGATCAACTTCTCCTGGCTTAACTCCTTTGTCATAACAGCTAGCTCTTCCTCTTTCTTCTTTAGCTCCCCTTCCAGATATCTAACCCTATCATTCTGCCTGAAGAGTCTAGCCTCAATCTCAACGAAGACTTTATTGAGGGCGTTGCATAGTTGTTCTTTTGAGAGCTATTGGGTATCTACCACTAGGTTGTCTTCTCTTGGTCATGACAATGTTATTATTGCCCCGTGGCTTACCTCAAACTCTAGCTTATCAAGGTGGGACTCTATAGACCATAAGAGCATCTTCCTTGTCTGTGGATATGCAACCTTTTTGTCAAAAGATGACATTGCTACAAGCTCCTCTGTTGGAATGGTACTTTGGAACTGCGCATGGAACACTTTCTTTGGGTCATCAATATAACCCATCTTCGACCTCTCCCCCTCTGTGCACCTTCCTCCCATGCGCATACCCTTAGGTATACTTACATTCAAAATGGGGCCTCTAGTGCTGTTGTGTTCCTCTTCTGCGCTCTCCTTCTTCTCCTTGTTCAACACTGGCTCAACGCCGTGTGTTCCAATTTTTTTCTCCATCATGGTCTCAATATTATTGGTCTCTTCTCCTTCTACCACCTTAGTTGTCTGTTTATTATGTGTAAAACTTGGAGACTCTTGCTTTTGCACCCTAGCTTCCTCATCTTTTCCCATGTCACCGGGAGCCTTCTCCTACCAGGCTATCCTTCCGCCGTACGAACTAGAACCCCTGTTCTTCTTCTCCGCCTTCATCCTCTGAATCATGTATATTGAAGATGAGTGGTCCTCAATCCTTCTTGGGGTCCTCTTCCCCACTTCTTATCCACTTTGTCCTCTTCACTCTCTCATATTTTTCTCTTATGTACTTGACCAAACTCTTAGTCTCCTCCGAGACGGTCTCTTCTTCTACCCTTTACTTCTACCTAACTAGAGATTCTGGTGTAGGTGATTCCTTTTCTTCCTCTCATGATGACTCCTTATTTGATGGCTTTTCTAGCTTGAGATTATTCTCTTTTACTATGGGATTTTTCTTGCACGCGTACATACTAGTTCTGGCGCTTGTCCTGGGAACCTATTGCCTGTGTCTCCACCACACTTGGTATTTTTATTTTTGGCTCTTTTTACTCCTATTTGGGTGCAGTCTCTTCTTACACCGGTTGGATCCTGAGGTATAGATAACTCCTTCTCTAGATATGTTCCCTTCTTAGACTTGGGTCTTATATGGATGTATATGCATGCCACATATCCATTTACAATGGGCAGAGTCATGAGCCTTGTCATTTGAACTTCATACGACACATACTGCTCCATGTACACACACTTGTTGGGGTACACCAACCCTTTACACATTTCCATGTGGTCCGAGTCCAAATTACCAAGGTCCAGATTAAAATTTTTGGACTCTCTCGAACTGTTTACTCCCACTTGGAAGTATTGAGTTGTGAAGGCAAAGGGGAGCTTGCATGATGGGCTTCATGTCTCATCTCGAGAGTTTGAATCTGCCTAAATAGAAATGTTTGGTACACGAAAATTCTACTTCTCTCCCGGGTGGCTGCTTGCAGCTATTCGAGAATTCTCCATTCGCCTCGAACGCATTCCTTAGGTGCGTATACCATTTTTCCAAGCGTGCCTTGTGCACAGTTGTCATGGTGTCACAAGCATATTTTTCAAACCTCTTTGCGGGTGAGGGGTCTTCAGTAGGGTACTCCCACATGAACTTGTCTGATGCATCTAGTACCTCGATCTCTAAAAACACGATGGTTAATAGGACATTGCCAAAAAGGATCCTATCGCCTTCCTTTGCGCAGCTGATAATCTCATCGGTGATGAATGTGGAAAACCTGTTGATGGTGCCCTCTAAAATTTTCCTACAAACATTCAACCATGGCTTATTAACCTAGGTCCATCTCTCTGGACATTTAACTTTGACACCAAGTGCGTGGCCATCTTCATTACTAGATCCTTAATGTCTGTGAGATCATAATACCTTGACCCTTTCTTGTGTGCATAAGCGGCGATAGTTTCCTTAATCGCTTCTTTGTTGGTTAATTCATCCTCTAAACCTTCTCCTTCACAGATGAGGCTTGTGAAATGTGAAATTATCTGAGGGGTTATGCACATCTTGTGCCATGCGAAGTGGAAGTAGTCCTCATGGACACGTGACATCAGCCATTGATATAAGCGCTCATGTTTCCCGAAGTAGGGCAACTCAAAGAGTTGTAATAACCCTGCCTTCTCCAACTTAACCTTCACATCATCATTATAAATGGGAAAACCCTCTAGTGTCCTTTTTTTGTTGGGCGCACTAACTCCAGCACCATCTCCTTCTCGATTGTGCTTGTTCGATGATTATAGTCATTCACAGACATGTTCCTCAGATGGGACTCCCACTCCTTCCCTAACAACACTCCATCTAGGTACTGCATTTCTGCATACCACTCCTCATTTGTGCATGTGTCAGTTTCTTGTTGTTTACCCTTGCTCTTTCCCTTGCCCTTCTTGGGTGTGCTAATTGGTTTCTTGGGTGCCATTCTCTAGGTCTACTTGAAACACTTCGTGTTAGTTTGTTCTTCCGCTCTCTCCAACCTTAGATCTCAAACTTGTGAAGAAAGTTCCTTAACCCCATGCCCTAGTTTTTCAAACCATAACTGGGATACTCCTATCACAAGATGGAACCTTCTCCCACTTTTCCTACACCCATGAAATCATTTCCTCCTGGTTCACAAATCCGAACTAGTTAGTCACGCTTCAATTTCTCCAAATGTTTCTTCACACGGATCAGTTTTTTGGAAGCCCTAGTTTGCAAAGGTTCAAAAGTGCTTCTTTCTCTTTATACGCAAAGTGAATAATGAAGTGCCTCGACCCCTTTATTTATAGTTTTTCCCTTTTTAAGCATTAAGTGCTCCTTCACCTACCACCATACTTTTAACATTTAATGCAAATTTTTCAAACAAAGTCCGAATTCAATGTTTTCCCTCACACGCCCAAACCTACGCAAACAATCCTCCAACCTTTTGGTGTGCAACCAATCCAACATGACAGGAGACTCTTGCGTGCACGTACCCATTATTGAAAGGCACTTCTTATGTCCTAATTTTTGCTCTCGCCTACCTCGTGTTGCTTATGTGATTTTCCCTTCTTTGTATGTGGGAACTGAAAGTAGCTTTTATCTTGGCACCAACCATCCTTTTTCCATCTTTTCTTTCTAAGCACCTCTTTCAATAGGGCCATTCAATTGGGATTTTCAACCTAAACTTCCTTGGCCTTTTAACCATGCTTTCATCCACATTAATCCACCCCACACTAAAATGATGCGTGGTCCTCTACGCACTCAAAAATTCTCAAAAGTAGTAATAAGGTTATTGATGCCCAAGGCACAAAATAAAACAACAACGTGAAAGGGAAACACAAGAAAAGAAATTCATAAAGGAAAATTTTAAACTAACTGGCAAAATTACCTTATTTACAAACACCAAGAAAACTTATTTAAAGTAGGGCTTTAGCCTACTCCCATTGAAGTGTCCAAGTAATTTCATTCCATCTAGCACTTTTAATTGGCACGCGCCTGAATCAAGGATGTACGAGATTGTGTAGGGACCTAACCAATGGACTTTCAACTTCCCGGATGGTGCAGAAATTTAGAATCAAATAGTAAGACCATCTCGCCCAACCTTAAACTTCTTGTTTCGATGTGGTGATTGTGCCATGCTTTTTTCTTTACTTTTTCTAATTTCTGACTCCACTTGGCGAGTGATCATCTCTCATCCAACTTCATTAACTCATCAATTCTCTCTTCCAACACTTTCTCATCAACTAACCCTCCCACATGCACTATTCACAGAGAAGGTAACATGAATTCAACTGGAAGAACGAATTCGTTCCAAACACCAATTGAAATGGTGTGGATTTGTTCACCTTTTATAAGTTGTCTTGTAAGCCCATAATATGGCTGATACCTTGTCATCCCAATCTTGTCTTCTGACATCACAAATTTTGGTCAGGGTATGACTTAGTATTTTGTTAAATGCCTCTGCGGTTCCATTTGCTTATGGGTGATAAGGGGTAGTCTTGTGATGAGATACCATGAACTCTGCTAATAGGATCCTCACGGTCTCATTTAAGAAATGTGTACCCCTATTGTTGGTTAAACTTAAAGGGCATCCATACCTTGTGATAATGTTCTCCCACAAAAATCTTACCACTGTGGTTGCTTGTGTAATCTTTAGTTGGAGCTGCCTCTGCCCACCTTGTCAAATAGTCCATGCAAGTGATGACATAGCGTGATCCATTACTATGCGCCGCTGGTTGAATAGGGCCTACAAACTCTATTTTCCACTTCTCAAAAGGTTTTGTGCTAGGTATAGGGCACAAAGGCATTTCATATCTCTTTCCTAGCTTGCCAATGCACCGAAATGGTCACAATATTTACAATAGTCTTTACAATCCTTGTACAAGGTTTCCCACCACAGTCCTGCCATTAATATCTTACACAGGTGGCGTCACCTGCATAATGCCCACCCGCACTTCCTCTGTGTGCTTCCTCCATGATGGTGAGGCACACATTCTCTAATACACACTTGCTCAAAACTTCATCACGTCCCAAATTGTATAAGTCTCCACTGATCAACACATAGGGCGTGATGCATATGGTGAGCTACTTCTTCTCTAATGCCTTCATTCCTTCTCGGTGCCACACCTTCCTTTAAAAATACTGCAATCTCCTCCAAATCTAAGGGCACGTGCCACAACCTAAAAAGTTGCACATCTAGCATTGTCTCCACAATACTCTGCGCGTCCTCCCCTGAATCAATTCTTGACAGATGATCAGGCCCACAATTACTCTTCCTAGGTTTCACTACTACCGTGAACTCAAACTCTTGAAATAACAATACCCACTGACATATGCGCCCTTGTAGAACGGGATTGTTCACCAAATACTTTAATGCCATGTGGTCGGTGTAAAATACAAAGGGTGTTGCTAGCAGATACTACTCAAATTTGAAAAGTGCTATGTAATTCTACTCACATTGGTGTCAACTTCTTGCTTGTGAAACATAGAGGGTGATCAACAATACCTTCACCTGCTACACAAGCACTACTCCAATGGCAGTTTTTGAGGCATCTACATGGACATGGAAGGGATTTTCCCAAGAGGGAAAATGTAATATAGGCATGGTGATAAGCCTATTTTTTAATGTGTCAAATTCCTTCTGCTGCACCTTTCCCCAATGGAAGGAACTTTTATGTCTGAGAAATTCTTCTAGAGGCATGACTATCTTGGCCTACCCCTTGATGAATTTTCTATAATAACCCATTTGCCCAAGAAATCCATGCACTGCGCTTTGGCTAGTAGGTTCCCCCAATCCCACAATGACGACAACCTTGGTAGGATCCACTAGCAAGCCCTCCTTGTATATGATGTGCCCCAATAAAGTCCCAAAGGGTGTAATAAATACACACTTCTTAATGTTGAGGATATCCTCAACCGCCTACACCTCTCAAAAATTAACCTCAAATCGTCACAATGGTCTTTTATTAGTCCATACACTATCCAATCATCCAAATAGACTGAAGAAACTTATGGATGAAGTCATGAAATGCTTGCATCACTATGTATGAAAAAATAGTAGGCGCATTCTTCAAACCAAAGGGCATGATCAGTGTGTATGAAAAACTTCCCCACTCAGTGAGTGAAAGTTGTCTTTCTGGTCTTCCTTTGTAACTGGACTTGGTGGTACCCCAAAATCCATCCGTAAAGGAATAAATTTCGCGCCCAAAGACTACTTCCAAAATCTCTTCAAGAAGGGGGTTGGAAAAGGATCGATGACACAAACTACGTTCACTCTCCTTATAATCCATGCAGATCCTAATCCACCCATCCTTCTTGATGCCGATTACCATTGGACTTATCCATTCTCGATTCTTCCACTTTGCTTGATGATCCTTAAGCTATCATTTTTTCTATCTCCTCCTTAACCCTTATGCGCAAATTGGGATTCATTCGGTAGGGTCTCTTCCTGACCGGGCACGGACTGTCCTTCAACTTTATCCTCATCTCCCCTAAGGAATGGTGGATGTATTTGAGCTCATGATACCGTCTTGCTGGAATAAACCCTCAAATTTGCTCAATAGATCTATGACCTTAGAGATTTCCTTCTCTGACCAGTATTCTCTAATGACAGGCTCCTTAGGTTCCTCTTCTGAGCCGATGTTAACCTTCTTTATCTTTAAGGGCTCATGGTAGGCACGTGTGTGAGTATCAACACTGTCCACTACCTTGCGCATCCCTGAGAATGACTAACATCCAAGATTTTTGCTTCCTCCCCATCAATCACATATACCAAATTCCCTTTCTCCTTTTCCAAACATGCGTGCTCAAACTATAAATCTTTTGTTTCTTCTGCTTCTTCTTTAAAGCACGCCTCCAAACCTAGTTCACCTAGCAGTTCCAATAACCTATCTTTTCCATGGCACTATCCCCATGGTAAGGCACTTAACAACTTGCAATTCCTTATCAACTGATGGCTTGGTACTTCGATATTCAAATGTTTGAATGAGGTCAGTTGATTAGCTCTTGCCAATTTCCTGTTTGGCGGTGTGTCTCGGGAAGGTATGTAGCATGCATGCACGTAACCCTGTAGTGTAGAATACAACTTGTGTACCCAAAGGGATGGTGGAAAAGCTTCCACGCCTTCTCTCTAAATCCTCTCACACTCCTGGATATGGAAAGAGGTGGGATCCTTACCATGGTAGTCCTTGATGATGGTGGGCATGTTACTTCTAGAAAATCGACAGAGAAATTCTCACCTTGCGCCATTCCAAAAGGCTCTCCTGATGTGTAGCCCACCACCGTGCCACTGTGCCAAGTAGGACATAACTTAGCATCCTGTCTGCTCCTTCTCCTCCTTCCACTAATCTTCCATCTCCTATAAAAATATCTCAGGGAAGGCCCCTCCTGAATACTTAGGTAATTTTCTTCCTCCTAGGCACCGGACCATGTGCGCCTTTGTTACTTTTGTTACCGATCCTCTCAACTACCATCCAATCAATTCATAAGTCCCATGTGCCCAATTATCACATGCTAGGCTGGTGGTGTCACTTATTGACTGAGCATCCTCAAACTGGATAACTCCATCGGTAGGATGTATTATCTCTGGGTCCCTAATTGAGCACACATATATCCTATCCAGAACTTCTTCTCCTAGGGGTTCAGTATAGGGCATCGAATTCCCATCATCCAGGGGTATAATGACCCACTCCTCCTTATTTTCAAAGATGATGTACCCTTTGTTGAACCGAAGGTCCGCATTGTTCTTGTAACACCATGGGCACCCAAGGAGTGCTAGAAAATTGTCTGCCTCGATGAGTGCCAAGACTTCGAAGTCCCCAGTAAACTTAGCTCCTTGGATAGTGATAGTTACATCCTTTAGGACACCGATGGGCATTGCCTTAGTATTTTTTTCCATATACAACACATTCAAAGATGACTATAATGTAGGTCTTCCCATCTGATGCCATGCATCTAGAGTTAGAACATTGACCTCCGCACATGTGTCAATGAGGATATTACTAAGGAGCCATCCATCTACAACTGCATTCAATGTGATCTCCTTATCATAGTCAAGGCTATGAGGGGGAAGGTTTGCGTGCAAACCTACCTCTCGTGCTCTCCCGTGGTGAGTGGTACCTTCTCTCTCAACTATGATCCTAGCAAGGGAATAATATTCTCTTGCCTTATCATATTTCATACTTCCTTGACCTCATCCAGTCAACCCTTGCACCTCGACTCTCCTTCCTTATTCCTCCCTCCTAGAATGCTCCTTTAGACACCTCGGATCTCCCCAGTAAACTCTGAAATGAAATCCATAGTGTCTTGATATACCTCCTTTTGACACGTAGGCTCTGGTTACTTTCCATGAACTACTCCCTCCCTCAAAACCGGGTTATTCTACCTTGGTATCTCTTGTGCACCCACAACTTCTGCTTTTGTTATTACCAAAACTAGTTCCAAACCTGCATCTCGTGTTACCCGTGGCATCAACTGTGTGTCTACCTTTTTAATGCTAACCATTACAATGCCCTTATCTTTCTGGTGCTGCTGATTCATGTGCTCAAACAACTTTGGTCACTCCTCGTACTTGTGCTTCTTTCCGCACCATGAGCACTACAATGTGGCACTCCCGTTTGTAATTCTCTGTAGACCCACAATTGAAATAGGTTGTGTCATCACCAACTGAACTATGATAATTCTCCACCAGAACTTCTTGTCTATAATTATTTACTAATGCACAACTTTTAGTTTGGTGGATGTAATCTGAAACACAACAATAGACATAACACAAGAATACCATAGACTATGATATGAAGGAATGATGAAAAATTAGAAATATAAGTGTAAATTATAATATCAACATGAAATTGTTAACATTTCACCTATGAAGTACTTCAAGTGTTACCAACTCCATTTGCCTTCCAACAATAACTATGGGAGAAACTTCACAATTACACCTCTTAATGGCTTCTTTAACACACTTTCTAAATGATGGCTTCCTTCACACACTTACTCATACAATATTTCTCACTACTTCCTTCTATGCTAAATGAGGGGGTGGCCTCTCTATTTATAGAACTTTCAGACTTATCCACCCTATCTCTAAAATAGGATAAGAAATCTACTCCGACGAATCATATTCCATACCTTAACTCTTATCTTTACATGTAAGCTTATCTTTTAAGATAAGACAAACCTTATCATTTCACATGGGTTCCACATTTTTAGAATTTTTATAAATAAAATACAAAAACATTTATGACCTCACTCCTTGTCCTTATTACCAATATAATATTTCTAATTCCTAATCATGTAGACCATACTTCTCTACTTACCCTAACTTTGACATTTTAACATTACAAAACCACTTACGAAAAATATTTACTTTTTATCACAACATTCCTATTGTACTTTGACTGCATACCGTACTATACATTATTGGTGGCGTTGTACCCAAACGCCGTTATCTTCTATCGATGCTACTACTAATTATACTTAACAACATCCTAATCCTAATAGATACATTAATGAAATAGAAATTACAAACGAAAATTTTAGTGTCGACATCTTCCCCTTCCTAGCTTCTACTCCGTCCTTAGAGTAGACTATTTTGGTGCTTGGAAATTTTTTAACTTGTTGTGGTTGACCCATTTCGTAATGGGAGTGCCATCCAATTCCTCCAATCAATATGTACCATTTTCATGCACAACTGCTATTTTTTAAGGCCCCATCCATTTGGGAAGAAATTTTTTTCTGTCTTCTTTTTTTGTATCTGGAATCATAAACTAGAACCAAGTCATTCACATGAAATGGCGACCAACGGATATTTTGATCATAGTATTTCCTTCTCGCTTTATTTGTTGGAGATGATCATCAATTTATTATTCAGATAATTTTATGGGTTCATCATCGCAGTGATGGAAGGATATCCATAATCAAACATCAACCTCACTTTATTCATCTTTTGTGTCCACTTCACTGGTAATTAAGTAATAAAAGGATGTCAAATCATCAGTTTCATCACTTGAATCCATAGGTTCTCGCCTTAAGATGCCAAGGGATCATGTTTATTTTCACCCTCTCTCTACCACGTCCAAGTGTCATGAAGCCTTCATTCCAAAGAGTTTTTGTATGAACTCTCCTTAGCCATGGCCTTCCCAACAACATTGGGTATGCAACAATACCATTCTTCATCACCTGAAAGTATACCACACATACAACACCCATGACAAATATTGCCACATTTGAAACAACACCTTCTAGTTTAGTTTTTCCCTTATTTAATGACCTTAACATAAGTGTTGAGGGACGATCAATTTTTAAACCCAACATATTCATTATAAACTTTGTCATTACATTAATGAGCACCTCCATCAACTAAGACATCATGAATTAAAATACTATTACATAATACCTCAGCCAGGAGTGTAGGGATCTAGCTCTGCCTCCAAAACATGGACCTCGACCTCCTTCCTTCGCTGAGTATTGAGTCCATTTTGCAACCCCGCCCTACTCAAAAGACATAGCCGAGAATTTGACCATATCTAATATTTGTAGGCCTTTTGGATAGATCTTCTAAGATGGAGTATGGTCATTGTCCCCGTGAAATTAGAAAATCCTGCACACCCAACTTTCTTCTCGTATGTTTCTTACTAGTTTCTCCTTTCTTCTTCTTAGGATCATTTCCATCTTGGTTATCTTTTTCTTTCTTTCTTTTTGTTACAAACATATCTCGCTTGATTATTTATGCTCCTATCTACTACATCAAAATAATTCATAGGTGCTTTTCCTTTATCATTATCTCTTGTACTGCATGTAGAAGCTCTCTATCTCGACAATTATACTTATAATGACCTTTTTATGACAACCATAACATACAACTTTAGAAATATTTATTTTTGACCTCTATCTCCTCCCCGAGAACTAAATTCTTTTCATCAAGAAGATTAATAGTTAATCGACCCATCTTCCTGATCAGATCTTCATACTTAGTAGATGTACTAGGAGAAAGATTTGTGATCACCGAGAGTGGTTGTGGATTATGGACCAAAAGTGTTGGTGTAGGCTCTACCTTAGCAATAATTTCTTTGGGCTCTTCTTCCATGCTTTCTTCTTGCCTTCTTGCAATCTCCTTTGCTTGTTCGAGTGTTTCGGGTGGTCATATTTTACTCGTTGTATGATCTTTGGTTTCATCCCAAGAATGAAGTGCTTACAGAGGAGATTATCCATGCCATTCATCAACCCATCCGCTAATCCTTCCTTCCGGATCTAGGCATCGAGCTTCCTCCTTATCTCTAGAAAATGAGCATGATAATCCCTTATCTTATCCTTCTCTCCTTGGGATAGCTTTGTGATATCGATCATGAGATTTACATATTTCTGTTGTTCACCAAATTCTTCAAGAAAAATTTTAGTTAATAAATCCCATGAGTTTTTCATATTATCACCTAGTGTTTCAAACCACCTAAGGGCTGAACCATCCAAAAATGTAGGTAAAAATTCAATCCATTGTTTCCTTCTTATGAGGCCATTACAAATGCAAGATCGTTTAAATTCTTGAATGAAAGAGGAAGCATTTTCATTAGATTGGGCTGAAAAAAATGAATCTTGCCCATTTTCAAAAGTAACCAGAGTGAAATACCAACCCATAAGTACAATCAACAAGACTTATGTGCACAAATAATTGGAATCACTATAATAGAAAGTGACTTTACACTTTTCTACAGTAAAATAGGAATGACCACGGTAAACTATGGTAAAAATTGACTTACTGTGGTAAAAAATGACTTTACTGTGGTAAACACTATTCACGGTAAAAAGTGAAGTTACTGTGGTAAATACTATTCACGGTAAAAAGTGAAGTTATTGTGGTAAATACTATTCACGGTAAAAGTGAAGTTACTATGGTAAATACTATTCACGGTAAAAATTACTTTACCATGGTAATTACTATGCACAAAAAAAACAAGGTTATTATCCAAATGATTTCTCGACTAAGTGGGAATATCTCTCCGTAAAATCCACCAACGAGGAATGGTCCCGGAACGGAACCAAAATGTCATCACCAATCTGCACTATGATAATTCTCCACCAGAAATCTTCGTGCTATGATAATTTACTAATGCACAACTTTTAGTTTGGTGGATGTAATCTGAAACACAACAACAAACATATCACAAGAATACCATAAACTATGATACGAAGGAATGATGAAAAATTTGAAATATAAGTCTAAATTATAATATTAGCATGAAATTGTTACAATCTCATCCATGAGGTACTTCAAGTGTTACTAACTTCACTTGCCTTCCAACAATAACTATGAGATAAACTTAACAATTACACCTCTTAATGGCTTCTTTATCACACCTTCTAAATGATGGCTTCCTTTACACACTTACTTAGACAATATTTTTTATCGTTTCCTTCTATGCTAAAAGAGGGGGTGGCCTCTTTATTTATAGAACTTTCAAGCTTATCACCCTTATCTTTAAGATATGATAAGAAATCTACTTTACGAATCAAATTACATACCTTAACTCTTATATTTACATGTAAGCTTATATTTTAAGATAAGATAAACCTTATCATTTCACACGGGTTCCACCTTTTTAGAATTTTACAAATAAAATACACAAAATATTTATGACATCACTCCTTGTCCTTATTACTAATATAATATTTCTAATTCCTAATCATGTAGACCCTACTTTTCTACTTACCCTAACTTTGACATTTTAACATTACCGAACCACTTACGACAAATATTTACTTTTTACCACAACATTCCTATTGTACTTTGACTGTTACCATACTATACATTATTGGCGGTGTCATACCGGCAAGCGCCATTATCTTCTATCGATGCTACTACTAATTATACTTAACAACATCCTATTCCTAATACATACATTAATGAAATAGAAATTATGGAGGAAAATTTTAGTGTCGATAGCCCACACAGAACTCAGTCCTTCCTCCCCAATGGTTACCACAACCTGAATCCTCCTTGAAACACATTCCGTGCACACCTCCATCTGCACTCTCTCATAATGGAGATCATCACCCTTAGAACTACTAGCAATGCTGATCCGGCGCACCCATGATCAATGGTCTCATGGATCTCGATCAATGAGCCTATAGTCCTTAGTATAATGGGTTGTAGAGGTGCAGATCTTACAAGTAGCAAGACACATTCTTCCGTTGCACAATCGTAATAAGGGGCATCTACTTGCATCATGGTCCCCATGATAAATTTCACAATCTACTGTCACGGCGCGTACCATCCTCTGGGGGCAATTATCCTTGACATGCCCTTCTACTTCACAATCTATGCACCATAAACCACTGTGAGTCTCATGGGCTGAGTTTGCATACAAATTTTACAGCTCATTAACCATAGAAGTAAAATGAACGTCCTAGAATGGGCTAACACCAAGATTAATACTACCAATAGCCTCAAAGGTGTGCGGTAACTTCCAACACTTCGCACGAGTCTGTGAAAGTTTTATGAGATAAAGCCCTTCTAAAAGGTGTGATCAATCCTCCAACAAACCACTGAGCATGCTGTGAAGGGTGAATATCATATGATAATTTAGACAAGAGAGTTTTAAAATGTGCATCATACTTTCACACACTCTCTTCCATTCCTTGTCAATCTTCTTCAAAGCACCGATTCTCTTCTATTCAAACTCGTGGATGTAAAACTCTACCAAAAATGCATTCTTTAAAGCATTATAATCCACCACTATTTGATGAGGGTCATATTTCCTATACCAGCTATGGCGTGCGCCCTTACGCAACATGGTTGCAAACCGATTAGCCTTCCACTGGGGTTGTGATACCCTTTATTTTCCATAGAAGTTCACACTTATGAACATGTTCCGCAACATCCTCAATACCTTTGTAATCTGGAAAGTGTAACAACATCTCAAAGAAGACCTGAGGGGGTGGTTGGGGCCCTTTCCTCTTGAGCCGAGCCTTGGTTCCCATCGACACTAAAATTTTCCTTCGTAATTTCTATTTCATTAATGTATGTATTAGGAATAGGATGTTGTTAAGTATAATTAGTAGTAGCGTCTGATAGAAGATAATGACGTTGCTGGTACAATGCCACCAATAATGTATAGTATGGTAATAGTCAAAATACAATAGGAATGTTGTGATAAGAAGTAAATATTTATCGTAAATGGTTTGGTAATGTTAAAATGTCAAAGTTAGGGTAAGTAGAGAAGTAGGGTCTACATGATTAGGAATTAGAAATATTATATTGGTAATAAGGACAAGGAGTGAGGTCATAAATATTTTGTGTATTTTATTTGTAAAAAGTCTAAAAATGTGGAACCCACGTGAAATGATAAGATTTATCTTATCTTAAAAGATAAACTTACATGTAAAGATAAGAGTTAAGGTATGAAATATGATTCGTCATAGTAGATTTCTTATCCTATCTTAGAGATAAGGTGGATAAGCTCTGAAATTTCTATAAATAGAGAGGCCACCCCCTCATTTAACATAGAAGAAAGTAGTGAGAAATATTGTATGAGTAAGTGTGTGAAGGAAGCCATCATTTAGAAAGTGTGTTAAAGAAGCCATTAAGAGGTGTAATTGTGAAGTTTCTCCCATAGTTATTGTTGGAAGGCAAATGGAGTTGGTAACACTTGAAGTACTTCATGGGTGAGATTGTAACAATTTCATGTTGATATTATAATTTACACTTATATTTCAAATTTTTCATCATTCCTTCGTATCATAGTCTATGGTATTCTTGTGTTATGTCTATTGTGTTTTCAGATTACATCCACCAAACTAAAAGCTATGCATTAGTAAATAATTATAGCACTAGGAGTTCCCGATGGAGAATTATCATAGTGCCGGATTGGTGATGACATTTTGGTTCTGTTGCTGGGACCATTCCTTGTTGGTAGATTTTCTAGAGAGATATTCCCACTTAGTCAGAAATCATTTAGAGGGTAACCTTGTTTTTACTATGGATAGTAGTTACCATGGTAAAGTCACTTTTACCATGAATAGTATTTACCATAGTAACTTTACTTTTTACCATGAATAATATTTACCACAGTAACTTTACTTTTTACCGTGAATAGTGTTTACCACAATAAAGTCAGTTTTTACCACAGTAAGTCAAGTTTTACCATAGTTTACCGTGGTCATTCCTATTTTACTATAGAAAGGTGTAAAGTCACTTTCTATTATAGTGATTCCAATTATTTGTGCACATAAGTCTTGTTGATTGTACTTGTGGGTTGGTATTTCACTATGGTTACTTTTGAAAATGGGGAAGATTCCTATTTTTTCAGCCCAATCTAATGAAGATGCTTCCTCTTTCATTCAAGAGTTTAAATGATCTTGTATTTGTAATGGCCTCATAAGAAGGGAACAATGGACTGAATTTTTTCCTACCTTTTTGGATGGTTCAACCCTTAGGTGGTTTGAAACACTAAGTGATAATGTGAAAAACTCATGGGATTTATTAACTAAAAGTTTTTTTGAAGAATTTGGTGAACAACAAAAATATGTAGATCTCATGATCGATATCACAAAGCTGTCCCAAGGAGAGAAGGAGAAGATAAGGGATTATCATGCTCATGTTCTAGAACTAAGGAAGAAGCTCGATGCCCGATCTGGAAAGAATGATTAGCATATGGGTTGATGAATGACATGGATAATCTCCTCTTTAAGCACATCATTCTTGGGATGAAGCCAGAGATCAAACAATGAGTGAAGTATGACCACCCACCAACCCTCGAACAAGCAAAGGAGATTGCAAGAAGGTAAGAAGAAAACATGAAAGAAGAGCCCAAAGAAATTGTTGCTAAGGGTAGAGCCTACACCAACACCTTTGGTCCATAATCCACAACCACTCTCGGTGCTCACAAATATTTATCCTAATACATCTACCGAGTATGAAGATCTACTCGGAAGATGGGTCGCTTAACTATTAATATTCTTCAAGGAAAATAATTTAGTTCTCGGGAGGAGATAGAGGTCCAAAAAGAAATATTTTCAAAGTTGTATGTTATGGTGTCATAAAAAGGGTCATTATAAGTATATTGTCCAGATAGAGCTTCTACATCCGTACACGAGATAATGATAAAGGAAACACACCTATGAATTCTTTTGATGTAGTAGATATGAGCATAAACAATGAAGCAAATGCGTTTGTAAAAAAAAGAAAGAAAGAAAAAGATAACCAAGATGGAAATGATCCTAAGAAGATGAAAGGAGAAACTAGTAAGAAACATAGAGAAGAAAGTTGGGTGTGCAGGATTTTCTAATTTCATAGGGACAAGGACCATACTCCATCTTAGAAGATCTATAAAAAGGCTTGCCAATATTACATATGGTCAACTTCTAGCTATGTCTTCTCGAGAAGAGGCGAGAGCTGCAAAGTGGACTCAATGCTCAATGAAGGAAGGAGGTGGAGGTCCTTTTTTTGAGGCAAAGGAAGATCTCTACGTGCTCCACAAGCCGAGGTATTATGTAATGGTATTTCAATTCATGATGTCTTAGTTGATGGAGGTGCTACAATTAATATAATGACCGAGTCTATAATGAATATGTTGGGTTTAAAAATTGATCGCCCCTCAACACTTATGTTAAGGTTAATAAAAATGGGAAAAACTAAACCGAGAAGGTGTTGTTTTAAATATGGCAATATCTGTTATGGGTGTTTTTGTGTGGTAGACTTTCGGTGATAAAAATGGTATTGTTGCATACCCAATGTTGTTGGGAAGGCCATGGCTAAGGAGAGTTCATGCGAGAAACTACTGGAATGAAGGCTTCATGACACTTGGATGTGGCAGAGAGAGGGTGAAGATAAACGTGATCCCTAGGCATCATAAGGAAAACCTATGGATTCAAGTGATGAAACTGATGATTGGACATCCTCTGATTACTCCAATACCAGTGAAGTGGACATAGAAAATGAAGAAAGTGAGGTTGATGTTTCAGTCATGGATATCCTTCCACTCAAACCGACTCATGAACCCATAAAATTATCTAAAGAAGAAATTAATGATCGTCTCCAACAAATAAAGATTAGTGATGCTGTGATGGAGAGTGAGAAGGAATCCTACCTCTCCAGATATTTTGAAGGTACATACACCTATTCACTTTTGATTAGAAGGAACTCCGTCAAGTAAGTTGGGTGGAACATTCTATTGAGCTGGTAGATGATGCTAAGGCCATAAAGTAAATGACATATAGAATGAATCCTAATTTTTCCAAGACAGTAAAAGAAGAAATAGATAAGTTGCTTAATGTAGGATTCATATTTGCTGTGGATAATTCAGAATGGGTTTCTCCCATTGTGATCTCAATAAAAAAGAATGGGAAACTACACATTTGTGTTGATTATAGGAAGCTCAACAAGGCAACAAAGAAGGATCATTACCCTCTTCCATTCTCAGATCAGATCTTGGACGAAGTAGCTGGCCAGGAGTGCTATAGTTTTGCTGATGGATATAGCGGATACAACCAAGTTCATATAGCGAGAGAAAGATCAGCTGAAGACCACGTTCACCACTCCTTGGGGAACGTTTTCTTATAGAGTTATGCCTTTTGGGTTGTGTAATGCTCTAGCAACATTCCAATGTTTGATGAATAGGGTGTTTGAACCCTACATTGGAAACTTCATCAGAGTATTTCTGGATGATTTTTACATCTATGGGAGCAAGATGGACCACCTGCACTAGATGGAGACAACATTTCAAAGGATAGATGAAGCAAAAGCTTCAGTAAACCCTTAAAAGTGTGTATTTGGATGTTCTAAAGGTGTTTTGTTAGGGCATGTTGTATCCAGAGATGGTATTGGTACTAATCCTGATAAAGTTTCAAAAATCAAAGAGTTACCATTTCCTATGAATAGAAGTAAGTTGAGATCATTTTTAGGCCATGTGGGTTACTATAGAAGGTTCATCAAGAATTTCTCAAATATTACACAACCACTAACCCAGTTCTTGAAGAAGGATGTTACTTATGAACTAGGAAATAAGGTGCATGAAGCTTTTGAACAACTAAAGGAAGCTTTGGTGTCTTCACCTATTTTAAAGAATCCAGACTAGAGCAAGCCATTCATTGTGTATACTGATGCTTTAGATGCAACACTAGGAAGTACTCTAAGCCAAAAGGATGAAAATGGGAATGATCATCCAGTTTACTTTAGGAGAGCAGACAAAATGAGCAAAGTGTTGAAGTAAATTATACTTGTAATAAAAAAGAGGCTCTAGCTATCATTTTTGCTGTAAAGAAGTTTAGAAATTACTTGCTAGGACATAAATTTATAGTTGTAATAGATCATCAGGCTCTAAAATATATTGTAAATAAGCCTAACCCATTAGGGAGGATAGCAAGATGGATAATTTTGCTACAAGAATTTAAATTTGATATTATAGATAGGCCAGGAAAGAAGCATGTCAATGCAGATGCACTCTCTCAAGCCTATGATGGTTTAGGTTCATCTTGTGATGATGATGATTTCCCAGATGTAACATTGTTATCTCTTGACACAATCCCTAGTGAATACATAGATATTTGGAATTATCTGAATGAATTCAAGTTTCCTGATGGTGCCAATGCAAATACTAAGAGGAAGATTACTCAAGCCAGTCGTCCATATTCTATTCTGCATGGAGTATTATTTCGAATAGGACCTGATGGACAATACAAGAGGGCAGTTGGACGTGATCAAGGGAAGGAGCTAATAGAAGAATTCCACAATGGTACATGTGGAGGACACTTCTCTGGACAACTTATAACAAGAAGGATCTTGGATGCAGGTTATCACTGGCCCACTCTTTTTAGAGATTGTTATAATTATTGTAAGACATGTGATATTTTTCAAACACATGGTAACCGTAAGACTTCATCAGTTCCATTATGCCTTATTATTTCACTCGGTCCCTTTGGAAAGTGGGAAATAGATATTGTAGGTCCACTTCCAACTACCCCACGCCAAAATAAGTATATTGTAGTTGCCATAAATTATTTAACCAAGTGGGTTGAAGCTAGGCCATTGAAAACAACTTCCATGGATGAAGTGGAAATGTTCATATATGAACGCATTGTCACAAGATTTGGTTGTCCATTAGAAATTGTAACGGATTAAGAAAGCCACTTCATTAATGAGGTGGTAGCAACCCTAGTCAACAAGTTTTCTATTAAGCACAGGAAGGCAACAACATACAAGCCAAACACAAATGGATAGGTGGAACGAACAAATTTTGTGTTGTGTCAAATTCTAGCAAAAGATGCAGCCTTGCAAGTACATAAGTGGGATAAAAGGATTCATGCAACATTGTGGGCATATAGGGCAACATCAAAGTCATCAACATGAGTTTGATATTCCCACCTATGAGAGTTATGAAAAATGAAAGGATGGATGAAAGTGATTCAAGAAAAGAAAGGTTAGTGCATCTTCATTTGCTAGAGGAAATGAGAGAAATAGTGAATGATACAAGCTATAAGAAGAAAATGAAGTAGAAGGAATACTTTGATCAAAATATCCATTGGTCACCATTTCATGTGAATGACTTGGTTCTAGTATATGATTCCGTAGATACAAAAAGAAGGCAGAGAAAATTTCTTCCCAAATGGATGGGGCCTTACAAAATAGCAGGTAAAAAGTGTGCATGAAAATGGTACATATCATTTGGAGGAATTAGATGTCACTCCCATTATGAAATGGGTCAACCACAACAAGTTAAAAATTTTCCAAGCACCATAATAGTCTACTTTGAGGATGGAGTAGAAGCTAGGAAGGGGGAAGATGTCGACACTAAAATTTTCCTTTGTAATTTCTATTTCATTAATGTATGTATTAGGAATAGGATGTTGTTAAGTATAATTAGTAGTAGCGTCCGATAGAAGATAACGACATGCTGCTATGGTACGACGCCGCCAATAATGTATAGTACGGTAATAGTCAAAGTACAATAGGAATGTTGTGGTAAAAAGTAAATATTTGTCGTAAGTGGTTCGGTAATGTTAAAATGTCAAAGTTAGGGTAAGTAGAGAAGTAGGGTCTACATGATTAGGAATTAGAAATATTATATTGGTAATAAGGACAAGGAGTGAGGTCATAAATATTTTGTGTATTTTATTTGTAAAAAGTCTAAAAATGTGGAACCCATGTGAAATGATAAGGTTTATCTTATCTTAAAAGATAAGCTTACATGTAAAGATAAGAGTTAAGGTATGGAATATGATTCGTCAGAGTAGATTTCTTATCCTATCTTAGAGATAAGGTGGATAAGCCTGAAATTTCTATAAATAGAGAGGCCACCCCCTCATTTAGCATAGAAGGAAGTAGTGAGAAATATTGTATGAGTAAGTGTGTGAAGGAAGCCATCATTTAGAAAGTGTGTTAAATAAGCTATTAAGAGGTGTAATTGTGAAGTTTCTCCCATAATTATTGTTGGAAGGAAAATGGATTTGGTAACACTTGAAGTACTTCATGGGGGAGATTGTAACAATTTCATGTTGATATTATAATTTACACTTATATTTCTAATTTGTAATCATTCCTTCATATCATAGTTTATGGTATTCTTGTGTTATGTCTCATTGTTGTGTTTCTAGATTACATCCACCAAACTAAAAGCTGTGCATTAGTCAATAATCATAGGACGAGGAGTTCCGGTGAGAAATTATCATAGTGCCGGATTAGTGATGACATTCTCTCTGGTGTTTCCTCCACTTCTGGATCCACCAGTCCACCATATCCTGTGCCTCCTAAGTCACTGGATCCACCAGAACCACTAGGTCCTGTACCCCCTAACCCACTAGGTCTTGTAGTAGTCGTGTAAAGTGTCCCCACGCCCACTTTGAACTATTTGCTTTGATGGTATGTGATAGTGCGCCACTACCACTATTGTACCCCACACCACTCCTAGATGAGATACCAAAGGCTTGTATATTAGCTCCTTGTCCAAAGACTCCTCTGAATACTGAAATATGTGTAGCCATGAAAGTGGGAACTAAAAAATTGTACCTCCTAGGCGCAGATCTTTGACTTCCACTGATATCAATTGGGTCAATGACACTCCTTCCTAGTTCTAGAAAACCAAGCGCTAAGGTTTGGTCACTGGGTGGGTTTAGATATGTGCCAATGAATCTTCTTTCTCTATGCGATGAACTCTCACCGAAATTGAAGGGGTCTCTCTTACGTGCTTTCCAAGATGGGGTAGCATAGACTACTCAGGTTCCATGTCCTCCGCGTGAACCTCGACTCCTTCCTACAACATCTACCTCCATAGATCCATCACACTTACAGCCTCACATCATCTAGCAATCTCCCTTTCACGCGCTTCACTATACTTGAGTCGTCTCTCCTCCCTTTCCTTCTCCATTGTAATATCTGCCATCTTCCTCCACCCTAGCTCCCTCGCCCAACACTCTAATGGTCTAGCCGGCCATTGGAAATGCCTCTAAACCCAAAGTAACAACTAGGATCTTCATTGCTAGAGGGATAACACATAGAAATGATCCTCTAGGATCCCATAGAAACTCAAACTCGAAACCTCCGGATAAGAATATGTGGAAATGGCATACTCCATGAGTGTAGCTAGCTAGTACTCCTTTCCACCAATGATCCACAACACAGGTCCACGTCAGATCTACATCCTGCAACCTCTGGTAATCTTCTTGGGTCCACACGTATGATCCATAATGCCAACTTGATCTAGACACATACGCTGAGAGCCATTCATACAGCTCTACTGGGAAACAACAAAAAATGTTTCATATAAATCATGGTAGAGGTTCTCTTCTACCCATTTACGTGCATCAAACTCAGGTCCAGTGCTGAATCTATGAGAAAATTCATCCTCCGTGCTCTTGAACCATGATTCAACACTTTCCAAAGTTAACCATTCTGTCATTACTCACTACACAGATCATGTTGTATGCTATTTCCCACTACAACTTTGAAAAGAGGTCCCGGCAACAGAACCAAGATGTAGTCATTTTTACCCTTATCACAAAAGAAAGGTACCCCATGTGTGCTGGCCTATCACCCAGTGGATGTTGGGCACTCACCTGAGGCATGCGCGGGTGTCGAGTCTCTCTTTTATGTGAGTTTAGTGGGAAATATCATCATCTATGATTTGTTCTTAAGAGATTTAAATGGAGTTAAGACATTCAAGAACCATAGAGCTCAGAACGACCTCTAGATCCTTGTAGTCATTACAAACAGAAAGTACTTAACAAATTATATAACTTGTACCATAATAGAAGGAAGTATACAAGCATTCATACTTAACTTAAGCATACATGAAAGAGATCCTATGAGAAAGACGTATGCATTAGAATCATTGATATTCATATTCATATAACTGGTAACCTCATTACATCCATGGAGCCATTACAGAATGTCACAGAGAAACAAACCACAATCATGCTTTTCAACTAGACTAATGTAGCTAAGCTATCAAAGAAAAACTTGCAATCCCCTTACCCATTATACATTCTCTCCCAAATACCATTACCCACTAATAGAGTTCTCACAGTATTTTTGCAGAGCTCCACCCTCTTTTTGTTCTCTTTTTGTTTACTCTACAGGTGCTAGTATTTATAGCCTCTCTAGGTCTGCCAACTCATCCTCCAGCGCCCTTAGATCCGATGCCAAGTGTTTGAATGTGGTCCTCCATGCAAGCATGCTCTCCCAGGCCTGAGCTTTCCAATTTTCACCATGATGTGCTTTTAGAAGTTCCTACCGCAGGCATGCTCCTCCCTAGGCCAACTCCGTCACCAAAGCTAGCACCTTATCCACACAGCATGTGTAGTCGGGTCATGCTTTTCACGTGTTCTTTCCCGAACGCCCAATTTGGCTAAGTCCCGAACCCTTGGTTTAGTCCATGCATGCCGTGCACGCAACAAGATTCCTTAAACCCTTTTCTTAAACCCTACCCTATGCACTTTGTCCTTGCACGCCTTTTATACTTAGCCAACATTCTAGGGCCCAACACTCCTTGAGGCCACTAATTTTGACAAGCCTTCATTGTGATTGAAAAATATCTTGAATTCTATCTTGTAGTTACATATTGAGCATGTTTGTCATATTTTAGTGAAATTTCTGAAAATTCATCATAGGAGCTCAAACCAAACCACTCTAGAATGAAATATGTGAACTCGGCAAATCTGGTTCATCATGAGATTTTAAATACCAATGATACCATTGTAGGGCCTCTTGTTCCAAGTGAAAAGAAGCAATGAGGACCTTGTTCACACCATAGGTATTATGGATACTAAAGAATTGTTCTGCCTTATATATCCATCTATTTGGGTCCATCCCATTAAAGTGAGGAAAATAAAGCTTGGGGCCATGTGACATATTTGGTGTGTAGAAAATCTGGTTTGAAGTGGAATCAATATAGAGTTTCTTAGTAAGGAAGGAATTTTGCTGATTCATTCCTTACGTCATGTGTGTGAGATCATAGCTTTATGCCTTCAAGGCCGTTATTTCTTCCTCCATGATTTTTGTGCTCCACAGGTGAAAACCATAGCTAGGTTTTCTTTTACAATGGATAGAAAAATGTGTTTTATGACACGCTCAATAATTAAATATTAAAATTTGAGCTCAATCGGAAGGGGTAAATGGACTTTTATTACTTATTTGGCACTCCCGATTAGGATTGACGAATTTGGGGGAAATTTAAGAACCATAATGGGAAAATTGGAAAGTTTTTCCAAGAGGGACAAAGGATAAGAAAATGGGTAGGAACACCGTTTTTGTGAAGAAATTGGAAAATAAATAAATAATTTATGGAATAACCCCAAAAAATTAAAAATTCATATTTCAAGATGATAAAAGGGGAATTTGGATATGCACACTCAAGGAAAGAAACATGTAGAATGAAATTTTAAGTGATTTAGAAATTTTTTGAGAGTCATGGAAACTATAAAATGAAAGATATGGAAAAAACTAAATAGAATTTCTTTCTAACTTTTTGGGAATTCTAATGGATGTTTTGTTGTTTATGTCAATAACCGTCTTGAAGTGTGTGGTTATGAATATTCTCAATCATGTGACCTTTGATTTTTTCATGCTGAATTGTTATGTTGAATATGGATTGTCGGTTAGGTTGCCTAAGGGTTTTAAGGATTCTCTCTACCAATTTTGCATGGATGAGTACCACTACCCAATAAATTTTTGGCCACTTTACCCCTTAATCAATAGGGATGGGGCCATTACTAGCTTTTATTTTACCTCACATGTGGAAACTAGTCAATCGAGAATGGGTTGGTGCCCTTTTCATTAGCGGGTCTTCTCGATTTTCTAGTTACTTTGAGGCTCATGTGGTAATCCTCATAATGATTTTTAGGGCTTATCTTTAAAGTATTTCCCATAGTTATGCGGATGGGTATTTATCTTTATCCAAACCGAAAAGAAAGATGTTGAAAACAATTGCAAAGAAAATATTTCTAAAAATTGGTGCATTTCCTAGGAAGCCTTGTTAAGAAAAATATTCTCCTAAATCTACACGTAAATATAGTTCTACATGATACCATATGTGAGGATCCTTCTACAAATATTTGCAAACAACATAAAATAAAATAATAATATAATAAAATTTGGAAAATAATTTCAATAACTTTTATATCACGAGCCACTTGAAAGGGGCAACCTCCTTTGAGAAAACTCAATACAATAATGTTCATGTATACCTTTCTTAGCCTAAAAACTCCTTAATCTACTAGTTCTATCCTAGAAATTACTCCTACCCATGCATGTGGGATAATAAATAATATCTCAAGAGATGTCTTACAAAGAATATGCTTCCATAGCATACATTAAATTAATAATGCAAGGATAAAGGTAAGATGAAGGGACTTAAGAGGATTTTAGCTTTATCATGCAAAATAAAAAAATTGCATGGAGAATAATCATCATCCTCATCATGCCATTATTAGAACCTCTTCTTTCTTTACTAGATTTTATTATACATTCGGAATTCAAAGTGACCATACTTGTGGCAATAATAACATTAAATATTTCTCTTATCGAATTTGTCCCTATGTCTCGTCCTCTCTTACGGTTGAACCATCTTATCTTCCTCTTCATCTTGATTAATTTTTATTTCTATCTTTAACTTTCCTTAGGTTTCTTCTAATGATGTCTTTTCCTCATACTTTGTTGCTTTTGTTACTAATGCTATTTGTTTCACTCTTTGTGATCTTAAATTCTAAGTAAAAACCCTTCTCAACACTTTCTCCAATTATGTCTCATAGTATTTTTTGTGAAAACAAGAGATCCAACTAGATGATCAAACTAAAGAGTATCCAAGCCTTTTATTTATTCAATGATGATAAAAACATGATTTTGGATTGGTGTTAGCAACCTTAATGGATTTTTAACCACAACCTATTTTTCCAATGCTTCTCTGAGATTAGCCATTTTATTAACCACATCCTTTACTCTTAGACATAAATCACTTACACTTTCATATTCTTACATCTTAAAATTATAAATTTTTCACTTCATAGTTTGCACATAACCACTTTGACTTGTTCACTATCTTGGTAAGTTTCTTATAGAGTCTTACAAGCTTCCTTGGCTTTCTTTACACATGCAATTATCAGAAATAACCACTCATCTAGAGATTTCTGAATATGAAATAAAACTTGCGAGTTCTTCCTCTTAGATTCCTTCTTGGATTATCTTTCATTGACCAAAACACTGGTCCAATTAGCTGGATCTTCATAGCTATACTCTACAACATACCATAAATCTATTTTTTTCAAAACAATTATCATCTTTATGCTCCAATAATCAATTTAATTTCAACTAAATTCTTGAATGGGAAGCGAATTAGATTTTCCATGATAATTTTTACAGAGATTTGAAACACAAACTACAACCCAAACCTTTCTTTGATACAAATTGAATATTTTAAAATAAGTAATAGAAGAAGAATTCAACATCCATAAATAAATGTAAAAAATAAATCACGACAATTATTAAGTTTCCATAAACATCCCAAGAGATGAATATATCAACAAAATTTTTCAGCTCTTATAATTATGAAATTATTCACCCATTACATGTATTTTTTTCTATTTTCATTTGCACATCACTTTCCAAAAAAATTGACAATTATCAAAAATTAAATTATTACTATTTTTAATAATAATCCAATCTAATTTTAAAGCATGCATAACATGGCTTTATTCTTTTTAAAAATATCCTAACAAATCTAATTTTAACTCTCTGAATTACATGGCTTTTCCTATTCTTATCTCAAGCCATTTTATGAATTTTTTAATATGTATAAATAAATTCAACTATATTGATAATAAAATAATTAACCAATAGAGATGAGAAAATAATTCCTAATAATACATCATTGATATGAGACAAGGTTGGTATTAGATGAAACTCGGGATATTGAAGGTTACATAAATAAGGAACAACAATATATTGAATATAGTGATGGAAGAGATATTAAAAATATATGTAAGTCACTTTAAATTATTATAGATACAAAATCTATGAACTTTGGTTCATTTCTAGCTCCTAAAGCATAGTAATGTATATGTGGTTCATAAGAAAGAAAACTAGTGGTTGCCAACTTCTTTTGGTTCTTTGATTACGTTATCTTTTGCACTTTAATTTCCTTGCACACTTTACAACTCTATCAACATTTAAATAATTTATCTCTCGATGAATTTAGACACTAGCACCTAGTTAGGAAGAAATATCCTAGGGGTTCTTGTCCCTCATGGGAGATCCTGCCCTTATTTATATTATTTTCACTTTGTTGGGTCCTTTTCGCATCTTGGGCATATTTTAACACTTTAGGTCGGCCTTTTAGTTGTCAATTACGAAAGTCAAACAAGGGAATCATCTATATAGTTAGCTATTTCTCTCAAACAAGGGAAAAACACTAAGCATTATATATCATCACATAATCTTGATGTAGACACTAAATCATGCACTTTGGGTAATATTTAGTCCCGATCTCATACTACTATTCATATGGTTTTTAAGTGAATAAAGTACTAACTAACCCATGTCTCTTAGCTATTTTATTTGATTTCGGTTGCCATTCCCGAACTTCACCACACACATGCCTAATATGGTTTTGGCATTCTCCATCATTTTATCCTTGATTAAGGTAGCCAAGATAGTACTGGGAAGCCCATGGGCACCTTGGTCCCAGTTGTGGTGCCCTGAGTCTTTTTACACTTTCCCACCACTTTTTGGGCACTTTCTATCCATTTGAGCTTCCTATATTTTTGGTGGTTGGAAATTTTGAGGTTGATTATGGAATTAGAACAAGAGAACAATATAAATATAAAGTTATGAGACCATAATGAGGGACCAAACACTAGTCACTACTATCATCCACCTTGAGTTACATCCATCTAAGGAATCTAGAGCTCATTTGTATCCATCTAGCTCCATCACAAGGGACAAGGTTGCTTCATCTACATCACACAAGTATAGGAGGGAAGTTTATTTTATTCCATCCACCATTCTATTAATTTTTCTACACATAGTTATATCTCACTACTTCACAAAGTGCGATGACATAAGAGAACCTAGGGTAGGATTCACACATACACACACGAACTATATTTATGTTTAAAATGTAGTGTAGCGCTCAATTAGTAAGTCCACCATCATGGCCACAGAGGAAACTCGACCCCATCATTTTCATTTTTTTTTTGAGGGTTTGATGCTTGTCTTGGGGTTTTCAAGGTCTATCTCTCATCATTGATCATTGACAACATTCAACTTAGAGCACCGAGTTACATGCAAAAGATAGAAAGTATTTCACACCATCATCCGACCCTACAAGTTTGGTTTATGGACCTCATGCATGACTAGGGCACCCATAGCTCAGATTAGGGTGCCCATGGGCACCTCGATCCTCTCCCGGGGCCCCCGTCTAGCTAAACAACTAAGATCTGTCTTTTGGGACCTCTACATGTTTGTTCCTACTTCCAAAATATTCAGTTTATTTTATGTATAGTCCAAACCAGCCTACAAACCAGCTAAGTCATTTTCTTACTCTTCTTGTACATAAGGGTTTCTATTTTCATTAGCTTAGTGCTTGGGTGACTTTCCATATTCATTTATCTCATTTATTTACTTTTATTTACTTCTACTCCTAGTTTAGTTTAGTTTAATGTTTTTCAAGTTTCTTTATCCGATTTACTTAAGAGATCACAATTACCAGTTGTTTTGTAAAAATCCTAGACACCACGTATTTTGATGATAATACACCACCACACAAACTAATTCCTATGCTCGCTTTTCTATTTAATGAGCCTAATGATCCTCCATCTAATCAACCCCTATTGTAATCAATTCAATATTTACATTTTTGTTTTAAGACAAGTTTATGGCTATGAAATCATAATCACATCCCTCAAAATTGAAATTCAAAATCTTAAGGATGATTCTCATGCTCATGTTTGTTTTCCCTCTCCATCTCATTCTATGACTACTACATGTGCTCATATTAGTGAGCCTCAAGTTATATCATTACTAGAGCCTCTTATATTTTATCGCAATACTAAACAACATGCCTTTATTACTGAAATCCTTAGTCTCCAATTGATAACTTTGCCATGTACTCATTATTATCCTCCTTATCGGATTGCACAATATCAAGGTCAGCCATATTGTAATTATCATTAAGTAAATGGACACAATGAAATGATTGCCACCTTTTATAGTGAAGAATCAAACAGCTTGAGTGTCGTGGATTTATCTCATTCACTACACAATATTCTATTACATGCCCATATATAAATGCTACACCCACCTAGGCTCCTAAATATGTTCCCTTTGCACCTACTTTGGTTAATCATGAGCCACCTAAGCTACCACCTATGACCTCACCAAGTCAACATATGCATCAACCTCTCAAAACTAGCCCAACACTTCCTCCTACTAAGTCATCTACAATATTACCGAGCCAAACTAAGAAACCCCCTCTAAAGATCAATGCAACTCCTCCACCTCTCAAGTCATCTGTGGTCAACACACAATCACTAGTTCCATACAAAAAGAACACTCTAGCTAACATATTTCAACTCTTAAAATTTAAGGGCCTTATTCAATCCTCGCTTCAATGTCTAATCACTGTTGTCAAAGAAACTACTCCTTACATTGATCTAATTAACATCTTTTGACTAAATATCCATCACTTACACACTAAGGGGACATAACATTTACACATTCCCTACGTCATAGTAACATCACTACGTATCTCATCTTTGCATTTTCATACATCCATATCCTTTTATAGGCATAATCATTACACATTATAGCATCATCATTACCCAATGACACACTCTCGTGCTTTAGTTTACACTTGACTTTTGAGGGCGTACTACACATGAACCCCACACACTACATAATAGGTCTAACACATTGCATCTATTCACACATTTCAAAACTTATATCATACACCTTGCATTTAGTATACATCATATATGTGTCATACTTCTACTATTTACAACTCTAACATTACGTCCTACTCATCTTTCATACTATGTAGTACACATTTTAGCATTACATTCTACACACCACATATTTACATATATGACACATCATACTAGTCTTCATCATAATCCTCTAGCATTACATCATACTTATTATACATACTATATAATACACATTTCACACTCTTAGGAATGCTACACATATTGCATTACATGCTATACACTACATACCCATCACATGGTCATTTATTATCATCATTACATATGCTACATCCTCTTCTACGTGCTGCAATCACTACCCTATAATGCACTTTAGTTCCTTAGTCCATACTCAATTGTTGAGGGTTTAAAAATCAAATGGACCTTACCTTCATCATGCATTCATCATTCAACCTTTCATCATGCAATATTTATAGGTTAGTGACACACACTATAGGCTAAATGGTCACATAGTCTATCATATTGTAGTGATATTATACGCTTTTAGGCTACATCACCACTCGCTAATACTAATAATGTAGTGATATATGCTTAGGGACAAATCATCACTTGTTCCATCATTTTTTTCATGATATACGCTTAGGCTACAAGGTTCACACACGTCTCTTCTATATGTTGTATATCATCACTACACATTCATCACAACACCTTAGAAACGACATACGCATTGACCATTTCTTGATAACGCACTCTTATTTATGGCTCATTCTTGGCTACTAAGGGGGAAAATAAAATTAACCTCATTGTGTACATTTCCATTCACTCGGGGGACACGTGGCTCTTATCATTCCATTATATCCATCCACAACATATTACATATCTTGGTTACTTTTATTCTTGCTTCCATTTTCTTTTATATAGTCACCTTTTTACACATGCTAGTTATATCTATTATATGTCATTTATCTATACCATATACATATGCACGTTCACACCAAGTTTTCTTAGTTTTGATTGTAGATACAAGTATTTTACATGCATCATAGATGCTACCCATTCTACACTAGTCACTTTGGGGGCATCCAGATTCAACTCTTATAGGTGCTATTGTTTCATTTTGTACTTAGAATTTTACGTTACTTTTTTATTCACAATTTTGGCATAGTGGTTATCTTTCTAACACACTAACAAGTGATTTATGTGAAAAATTTATTTGTAGGATTACTTGCTTCTATTGTTATCTGTTGTTTGTGCTTGTTTACTATTGTTTTCTATTGTATGTGGGCCTTGCCATTTATTTGGTGTGCACACTTGTTTGTTGTATGCGACCATGATGGCCTTGCATGTCTTGTGACATCGTGAGTGATGTCCCATGTTTGTAACCCAATTTTGTGGTCTATTATTGTCTTCTTTCGTTTTTACATTACTACATTGTTTAGTATCTTATACATTGTTTGTATAGCTTACACATTGTCTTCTACATGCATGCTTGTTTGGACTAACACTTGTATTTGGCTAGTCTCTTATTTGTGCACACCTTGGTTTCTACTAAGAACATTCTCTTCCCCTACAGGGTAGAGTTACAAAGTTCATACAATTTCTCCTCTTTTAAGGCTACATTTTCCTTTTAAGCGCCCATGCATGCACCCCTAAAGATGGGGCATAATTTGGGGTTTTACACATTACACAACACTTCTACACCGGTTCTGTTTAGTTTAATTTCTACCCATAGAATTGTGGGTTATATACAACGAGTGGGTTCGACACAGTATCCGAACCCCATACATAAGGGATTTTATAAGACATAGTTATCCTTAGCATTTGGGGGAGTAGTTAATGGTTGGATGATACAAAGGAATTCCTCATAATAATTATTCTACCACCGGCATTGCATCGACTAAAAAAACAGATAGTACAGAGATCTCTTCATACATCTTCAAGGAAGTAGTTACAAGTTGGAGAATAATGAAGCTTTCTCCCCACACTTCTTTGGCCAGGGTGGCGTGAAATCGCCTAAAACATTTGAAGTACAGGATATCCTTCTACACTCTCTCTCTCTCACTATGGATCAGTGCACATGTTCCATTTTTCATTTGTGTACATTTACTTTCTTTTACATATATATCCATGTATCTTTTACATGCATTTTTAACATATACATGCGTATTTGACTACTTGATCATTTTCACCTTACATGTTTGATTGTATAAGAAACAAGTAGTCAACAAAAACAATGACAATGACGCAAAAGAAAAACATTTTGTGGTAGCACACACCATATTAACCATACAAGTACATCACACACATCAATAGCTATACATGTGTTTCCACCCTAGGTTCACTCTCATCACTTTTTTGCACTTTTTCATCTTTAGTTTCCATGCTCCATCATCTTTTTGTCACTCCACACTTTGTCTAGTCCTTCGGCACACTTTCTACATCAATCTACATGGACATCAGGTATGCATCTCTATATAATTTATGTTACCGAGTGTTTCACTCACCAACATAAAGTGGGGAAAAATGTAGACACTAAATCACACTTTGGGTAATATTTAGTCTCGAGTCTCATACTACTATTCATATGGTTTTTGAGTGAAGAAAGTACTAATTAACCCATGTCTCTTGGCCATTTTTATTTTATTTCGTGGTCATTCCTAACCTTCACCACACACATGTCCAGTCTATTTTTGGCATCCTCCATCATTTTAGCCTTGACTGGGGCAACCTGGTCTAGTAGGAGTGGCTTCATACTTTTTCCACTTTCCCACCACTTTTTGGGCATTTTCTATCTGTTTGAACTTCCTATCTTTTTAGTGGTTGGCCATTTTGGGGTTAATTAAAAAATTAGAACAAGAGAACCATATAAATATAAATTTACGAGACCATAATGAGGGACCAAGCACTAGTCACTACTATCATCCACCTAGAGTTACATTTATCTAAGGAATCTAGATCTCATTTTCATCCATCTATCTCCATCACAAGGGACAAGGCTGGTTCATCTGCATCACACAAGAAGAGGAGGGAAGTTTATTTTATTCCATCCACCATTATATTACATTTTCTATACATATTTATAGCTTGTTACTTCATAAAGTGTGACTAGCACAAGAGCACCTAGGGCATGATTTACACACACAAAAAAAACTAAATTTGGGTCTAAAATGTAATGTAGCACTTAGTTAGTAAGTCCACCATTGTGGCCAAGATCAGCCTACGAACTAGCTAAGTCATTTTCTTACTCTTCTTGCACATTAGGGTTTCTATTTTCATTAGCTTAGTTGCTTGGGTCACTTTCCATATTTATTTATTGCATTTATTTACTATTATTTATTGTTGTTCCTAGTTTAGATTAACTACCATTATTCAAAATTTTAGTTAATCACTTGCATCAAAGGAACAAGAACATTACAAATAATACATATAGCACATCCATTCAAGGGAGTTTTTTCTATTCTATCAAACACATCTTACATACTCGGTATAATCTACATATAGCACGATATCATTGTGCAACTTGCACAAGGGAAACTTAGGTAATCATTACACACACACACATAAAGTATTACATGGAGTATAAGTTATAATGCAATGCCCGGTTCTAATTTCACTCTTTGGGTGATCACTTGTCGATCGACTCCACATTCTACATCTTTTTGTTTAGATTTGATTTATTTTATGGACATATACAGGTAGACATTTGTTTTACAGGTTATAGGTATAATAAAAAATATAATATCATAACTAGAGTGAAAAATAATATCAATAGCAAAGCTAATCCACCCCGAAAAGGATCAAAACATGAATATTCACTTACCCACTAACACCCAAAACAATCACTAGCGCCCAAGGCACTCTTGTCCTCTTGTGGACACTTATGCCCTCGACACGACGCTCGAGTTTTGAAATCCTTACTTAGCATGTTCAACATTGTTTTCTAGTCACATCCAACAAGTACACAATCTAGATCACCTTCAAGTTGCGCATTATCGCCTAAGTCATCTTCCTCTCCCTCTTGCTTAGGGTTTTTACATTATTGAATGCTAAATTTCTTGCATCTTACTATACTTAATTATCTGAAATATCATACATTACAATAGTTACTTTGAAACTAAGGTTTAATCACATTTAGATTAAATTAATTATATTGAGTTTGCATTCAATTAAAAAAATGATATTAATTCCAAACATATGGTAGATTTTAAAAATATCTAATTCTTAAAAATGGGGTTTTATTATTTTTAGATTTAAAATGGATCTCATAATATGTTAATAACATTTCCTAGAATAGTTTAATAAAATATCTCATTACTTAGGATGCATACAAAATAAATTTATTATTAATACATTTAAAACAAATCTCATTTATCAAATATCACATTAAATTAGGGAAAATATTTTAACTAGAAAAGGAGAGTATTGTGTTTTACTTTACAAAATAAAATTACAATTTTGACTAGATGGATCTTCCTAATAATGGTCAAATCTGATTTAAATGTATTCAAAATGGTCAAGTAAGGAATATTGTCATATGTGCTAACATAATGATTACGTGATTCAATTCTTTTAATTTCAGTTTCTAAGTGAGTGACATGTAGAATATTAGGATATAAAATAGAAAACACAAAAATAAAAACGAGAATTAAAATCAGAAAATAAACCACTATTTCCAACATTGTTGTGCACAATCATATATTTCCTCTTTTCATAAGCTTTAGATCCTTACGATTTGTTTCTATAAAAATTAGAAACTACTTCGAATATAAGAGGGATTTATCTAAAGACAGAACACTCACATCTCTAAACAGAGCATCTAATAAATAGAACAACAACCTCTAAAAATGATGCATGCTATTCATCCATACAAACATACTTTCTTATTTTATTTGTTTTATCCTAAAAATAAGAATCAAAACCAACATCTAAAATAGACGAATTGCATTAAATGAACAAATTGCTTTACTGTTTATCATAAAATATGAGGATGGGAGAAATTAGCATTTATTCCAACACCCCCTTAATTTTAACGTTGAAAATTTTATTATTTTAGAGCTAAGTGTGCATATTCGAGTTGGCATATTCTAGATCACAAAATCCTAAACAACTTCTTATATACTCAAAAACTTCTTTTCCTAAAGCCTTTGTAAAGATATTAGAAAAATGATCTTCACATATACAAAATTCAAGACATATTTATTTATTGTTAACAAACTCATAGATGAAATGATAACTTGTGTCTATATGCTTTATCCTCTTGTGAAAAACATTATTTTTGGATAATTCTATTGTTGGGTTTTTTTCATAAAAATTTCTATAGTGTCTTCTTGATTCTGCCTCAAATATTTCAACACTCTTCTCATATAGAAAACTTGACATGTTGCCCCTGTAGCTGCTACAATCTCCATTTTTGTTGAAGAAAGAGTGAATATGGAGTGATTATTTGATTCCCATGAAGCTATTCCTATTCCAAAGTGAAAAACATAGCCAAATGTTCTTTTCTATTCATATATATTATAGGCACTATCATCGAATATATATCCTATGAGTTTGAACTCATATGATGTTGAATATAAAATTCCATGATTTTTAGTACCACAGACATACCTCAAAATCCTTATTCCATCTTATCAATGTGAATCTTTAGGAGATTCCATGAATCTTGAGATAAGGCTCACACAATACATAATACTAGGCCTTGTGGCCATCAAATACATGAGACTTCCAACTAAAATTTTAAACAATGTTGGATCCAAAAATGATCCTTTTTCTTATTTGCAATTCAATTCAACATGTTAAATCTCTTCAAAATGTCATTACCATAATTTTCTTGTGAGATGAAAATTCTAGATTTTGATGGTTTAACTTTAGTGCCCAGAAAGTAGTGCATGAGACCTAGATTTGTCATCTCAAATTATTTCTTCATGGATGATTTGAATGAATCTATAGATAGGTCTCCAATAATGATTAAATCATCTACATATAAACACATAATTATAATCTTACCTTGTTCATTTATCCTGATGTATAAAATAGGTTCACTTTGTTGCTCCCACGAAATAAGTTTGAAGAAAATAAGAATCAATCTTATTGTACCATGCTCTAAGAGCTTGTTTGAGTCCATAGAGTGCTTTTCTCAACATGTACACCTTTCCTTCATGACCTTCAATATATTAAATTTATGTATGATTTATATAAAATTTCTATTTAAGGAATCCATTCAATAATGTTGATTTTACATCCATTTGATTATATAGGCCATTTTTTTGAGCCACAATTGCTAAAATTGTTCTAACCACATTAATCATGCATCGGTGAAAATGTTTCATTGTAATCTACTCCATGTTTCAATGTAAAACCTCTTGTAAACAGACTTGTTATGTATTTATATAATTTTCCATTAGTACTATAAGTGGTTTTATAGACCCACTTCACTCCTATCACATCCTTTCCTTTTGGAAGATATACTAACTACCTGGTTTGATTTTTCTCTATGGTGTATATTTCATCATCCATGGATTGAGCCCAAACTTCACTTGTTTATAGCATCTTCAAAGAATACTGTAAATGTAGCTTGAGAAAACATTGTAAAAATTGAAAAATATTTAGTTGTATCAACATTATAATTCTCATTAAGACTCCTTATTTTCTTGCACCGGATAATATGAAGATGGCCTGATTTGTGTTGAACTACTTTCTCAAGGAGTTTCTTCCGTGTGTCTTTCATGGCTAAAGATGACTAAAATATTAGATATATTCTATATGTAGATGGAAGTGTATCTTGCGTTACAACTTGAGATGCATATCCAATATTAGAAGAAGATAAAATGTACCTTGTTGTTCTATAGTTTCCTCTGCCATATAGTCATGAGGAATAGGTGTTGCTATACTCATTGTTTTTCTATAATTCCATCCAATGCTTCATTTTCAATAAATTGTACATATTTGTTGATTATGAATTTTCTTATCACTGGATTGAACAACTTGTAGGATTTCATATTATTTGAATATCCAACACAAATAAATTTTTCTCCTTTGTTCTCTAATTTATTCTTTATCTCATTAGACACATGTGTACATGCCACACAACCGAAGATTCTAAAATGAGAAACACTATGTTTTATATGATTCCATATTTTTGAGGAATCATGTTTCTAACCATTTTTGTTAGACACATGTTTAAAATGTAAACAATAGTTGCTAATACTTTTTCCTAATGCTCATTTGGAAGATGCTTGGCCTTTATCATACTTTTGGCCATTTTCATTATGATTATACTCTTATCTCGCCACACCATTATGTTGTGGTATATACTGGCAGTAAACTACTTATGGATTCCATGATATGTGTAGAAATTTAGAAATGCATTGGAAGCATACTCACATCCTCTGTCTATCCTCAGAACTTTGATTTAGTATCCATTTTGCTTCTCCACTAAGAGCTTGAATTGCTGAATCATATAAAAGAATCCGATTTATGTCTCAAAAATTATACCCACATCTTTGTAGTATATTCATTTATGAATGTCGAGAAAATATGAACAACCTCCTATCGAAGGTGTTTTCATTTTTCCACATAAATCCAAATGAACAATCTCAAGTAGGGGTTACTGTGGTCTTACTTGATTTTCCAATTGGAAAGGTCTCTCTATGTTTCTTTCCCAAACACATGCTTCATAAATACTCTTTAATTTCTAAATTAATGGTGAACATTTAACCATTTTTATTGTTTAACAAATTTAAACCTCCAAAATTTAAATGTCCAATCCTAAGATGCCATAACCATGATTCATATTTCATAACTAACTGAAAATATGATTCAATTTATTTAGCTCTAGACTAATCTATTATATGAGCTCCAAATTTGGCTCTAATCTGGGCTATAATATGAGCTCTGGAATGATTTGTAGTATGAATTCAAAACTATGTAAAATATACCCTAATGGAAGCTCCAAATTTCCTAAACGACACTTGATATGATGTTATTTTATACCTAGTTTCAATCTTGGAGGAAATATTCTATTACTTGTCATCTGCAATTTAAAAATCATGTAAGTACTTGAAACTTTATCCATGATCACACATTCATTGTCTTCATATATACTACTGTGTCACTTTTATACCAATTGACCCATGCTTATAAGATTATGCTTCATACCTATAACATAATAAAAATCAAGCATAATATTTTTCTTCTCCTTTTTAGTTACAATGTTGAATTTTCCCTTTCCTTTTATAGAAACTATATTATTATTCCCAAAAGTAACATCATTCTTCCCTAGCTCATCTAAATTAGAAAATAAATCCAAGTTGCTTGACATGTGATTAATGCAACTAGAACCAAAATACCAAATGTCACACATGATTCTATTGAGAAATATTACATTTAATAGGTGATAAAGAAGGTATTGCTTTAGCATTCCTTGTGCATGCAAAAAACATGGAGCTTGGAGTAGAGTTCCCAACCTAGTTTTGATTATGCATGTTCCGGTCATACTTATTTTTCATGCATTCATAAGTATAGTGCCCATATTTATTACAATGACACTACACATGAGACTTATCCTATCTCTCGGTCATATGAGTGATCATAATTGTGATCTTGAATCTATACTCTTCCATTTTGATTTTTTGAATCGTTGCTGCATTCTCCCCTAGATGGAATTCTTCCTCTACCTATAGGAATGAATCTTCCTCTACCTCTTCCATGAAATGAATGAGATGGAAAAGACTTATTTACAACTACTAGTTCTCTATTTAACCTATGTTCATGAGTTATTAGTGATGCATGCAATCCATATTTTGAAATCTAACTTAGATCCTTAGTTTCTTCAATAGCTACAACTAAAGGATCAATTTTTTATAGAAAAAATCCTAAGCATCTTTTTTTTTTTGGGTATGTTAAAAATTTTGGTTTTAAGGGGAACAAAAACCCGTATATAGAGGGAGAAAAGATATAACAATGAAGCACATATGAGGAGGCCTCTAATCGTAGCCAAATAAACTAACAAACCATTACATTAAGATCTCTTCCAGGAATCAGTATGAGATTGACTCCACAAAGCGCGACCATACTTTACCAAATTAACTTTCTTAGGTAAGACCTTAGTCCACCCCTCCTTGTTAGCCGATGAGGCCACCAATAAATCTTTATACAATCTGTGCACATCAACCCCAAGTTACATCTTTAAATTTCCATAGGAAAGATCCTAAAAAATAGAAAAAGGTCCACTAAAAGTGTATCTACCAACATCCATGTGGTCCCCAAAGCTAACGACATTCATGTGGTAAGAACTTGCATTGCCTTGGTGGTAGAATTAATGATGGATTTGAATTTTGAATTTTTTCACTCACCGGTGACCTCTGGTCCCTCCAACATGTCCAAATGTTCTCCATCTGACCATTTCCCTGATGCCCACTATTATCCAAAATCCACCCCTCAGGGTACTTTTGATAACCTACAACATTTCTTAAGGATGAGCAAGTAGAAATGGATCAAGGGAAAAATTCAGGTTTTGGAGCTCCCTTTGGCTCTTTTCTAACCCCCACACAAGGAAAAATTCAAAGAGTTAGAAAAAATTAAAAAAATACAAAAAATTGGCTTCAGTTATGTATTGCGGCTAAATCAGGTTTTTTTGGCCCAAGGTGCATAGGTATGCGCGGGACATCTAGGACCCGAAAAGCTGAATTGGTCGCAGGTGGTTCAAATCGGTAAAATCAAATGTTTTTTCCCGCGTAGTCCACGAGACTGTTGGGACATTCAAGACATGCATTGCCAAAATTGCCGCAGCTAGTTCAAATTGGAAAAAGTGGAAGTTTTTGTCCCGTGTGGTCCATGGGACAGTTGGGACACTAGGACGTGTGGGACTTGCAAAGCTGATTCAGCCGATCACAAAGTGATGTGGGTGAAGTGAAGGTCAATGGCCCCGATGGCCCGGTCAACAGTGGGACAAGTGGGACACCAAAACCCGACTTACCTGATTTTCAAAGTGGGTCAAGTGTGATGCGGGTGAAGTGGAGGTTTTCAGCCCAAGCCGCACAGGTTCACGAGGGATGTCCAGGACCCACAAAGCTGAAATCACCGTAGGAGGAAGGAATCGGTTAAATAAGAGATTTTTTTCTGGGATAGCTAGGACAGAAGAACCTGATTTGGCTGAAATAGCCTCATACAAAGGAAAACTCAATGCTTGTCCTTCCCAAACTTCAAATGGCCATAACTTTTGACCCCGAGCTTTGATTTTTACAAAATTAGACTTTTCTGAATGGGCACGACATCCTCTATGCCACAAAAACATCTCCATCTTTGATGAATTAAATGCTATATGAAAATAATGGAAACATCTCTAGCTCGATGAATTAAATTCTTAGTCCCATCAAATGACAAAAATGCTTGGTAGACCCAAAATAGTTGCCCACACTCAGAAGACCATAAATTTTGCGTTTCTCAACGAAAACACACAAAATTGGTACCATTGGAATCATTGTTCCGAGACCGATGCAGAAAATTAAGAAATCTTAAATTTGATGAGGGATCAATGGATATTTTATAGAAAAAGTATCTAGGTTCGTAACAATGTTTTATTTGGCAAATTGAGATGCTTTAATGAAGCATGGGCTGAAATTTCTCACGCCACAAGTTATGGGACAATATGGGGGAATTTTGTAAGAAACATACCATCATTTCAATCCATTTATGACATCTTGCAAGTGGTGAGAGGACAGATTTTAGGATTTCCATTTCCCCCTCTCTTCTCAAATTTCTATAAATTGGAGTGTTGGGATCATTGTAAAGAGGATAGTTTTGAGTAGAAAAAATTTATCAAAATTGTTTTGTGAAGCCAATGTACTACAGACCCTTGTAGTGGACTCCTTGCATGGTGATCCAGACCTTATTCTATAATAGATTGGATTGTGCATATCAATGAAGCAATAGATACAAGTTTGTGGATACTTCTTCCCCTGTTGTGTTTGTTTACATTCTTCTTTCCCTTTCAAACTTATTACAAATATATTGTGTCTACTTTATACTCTGTAGGGATTCATTCTCATTATGCATGTATGGAATATTGTTGTGAATGCATTTTTGGAATGTGGAGAATTGTTATCACCCCTTCTAGTATGCACTTTGCTTTTGTTGTTTCACACATTGGATACTATTCTCACACTCTCCTTTTCTAGTGTATCACCGCTTTAGTGTAGGATTTGTTTTCATGCACTCTCTCTCCTTGGTCCCTTGGAAATTTAGATTAGGATAGATAGTTTTTTCTACATTAGAGTAGATTGTGGCAAGTAGTTTAGGAGCAAGAACCAACTTTCTCTGGAGGTCTATCTCAAGTAAAAGTCCCACAACTTGGAGATAGTACCCATGTTATCCAATCACACTATGAGCTCAAGCACACACACTTGTGCAAACCATAGGGTGCTGTGATTTGGAGATAACACCCACTACATGTCCATTTGGGAGGTGAATCCTATAAATGAAACACTCTCCCCTACCACGACATCACCAATTACCTATGTAGATTCATTAGCGTCAATAGTGTTAACCGATTCATCTGCGCTTTCTTGTCACCGCGACTCGCTCCAGCAATCACCGAACCTACAACACCAACACCTCCACTAAGCTTTGCCTCCTCCACCGGAACCTTCATCATGTACTCATTTGTCTCACCTTCCTCAATCGCATCATCTTCTTGATCAAATACCCATATTCATCATCAACCCGAGGGACATGGATCCATTGTTCATTAAAGTCCTCATTAAATGTTTGAGTCTCAGAGAGCACCCTCAAAACACTTTCTATTCTTGTAGCTTACCTTTCTACATTTTTCACAGATTATGGCTGAAATCTCAATGTTAATCGCTTCCCCATTTATCATAAGTAGAATCCAAGAGTTGTTTTTGGCACTTTGGAGCCAACATGGACATTTATACAAAGTTGTGCAGTGTGAAGTCTAGATCAAGATTTGGTAACATGATCAATGGCTAACATCACTCCCATAGATTGTGATACCCCCAAAAAGATCTTTTGTTTCCCAAACTCTAGGGGGAGAGAAGGTAGTTGAATCAAAATAGGTAGGTAGGTTGTATCCCCAAAAAGAACTTTTGTTCCCTAAGCATATTTTCAATAATCATTATATTATCCAATTTTTTTCCATGATAATTAATCTCATTTACTAGGAAAACAACATTAGTAAAGAATGACTATAGGGAGTCTAATTATTTTATTGACATATTCTCAAAATCTCTTCTAAGTAATTAGAGTTTCGTAGTTTTAATTTTATCCTTACCTTCAAACGTAACCTAGAGAGTGTCCCATGCTTCTTTTGGTTGACTACATATTGCCAATATAGGAAAAATACTTTGATGCATGTATTGATGAATATAGAAGAGGCCTTTTCCATATTTCTTTCTTATTTCCTTAAATATATCCTTCTCTACATGTGAGAGTGTGCATTTCATGTAATTGAGTTTGGAGGCTCTATGTACTGCTTTTCAATAATTTCTCACACATCTTGGGATTTTAATAATTACTTCATGGTTACGGACCAATATTCATAATTCTTGCCTAGGAATTGAGGACATTGCAAACTTGATAAAGATGCTCCAAATGTAGAAGCCATTAAAACACCTCACAATTCAAAAACCTAATGAAAAAAATTCTCGATACCAATTTCTAGAATATTAGGATATAAAAATAGAAAACACATAAATATAAGACTTCAAATTAAAATAAAAATAAACAACTATTTCTAGCGCTGTTGTGCATAATCAAATATTTCCTCTTTTCATAAGCTTCAACTCCTTACAATTTTTTTGATACAAGAATTAAAAATTACTTCTAATATAAGATGGATTTCTCTCAGTAGATAGAAAAATTATAGATATAAACAATGCATCTTATAAATGGAAAAACAAGCTCTAAAATAACATATGTTATGCATGCATACAACCAAACTTTCTTATTTTATATGTTTTATCCTAAAAATAAGAATCAAAGTCAACATCTAAAATAGATTAATTTTATTGAATAAACAAATTGTTGTTTGCTAATCATAGAATATGCAGATGAAAGAAATTATTGTTTATTCCAACATAACATATACAAAGAATAATAAAATATCTCTATTATTATATGACCGTGATCCAAAACCCTAGATGCATGTTTATAAAAAAATTGTTGTTATTTATATCATCCATCAACCTTGCAATTTCACATAAAGGTGTAACAACAACCAAAGGTTCAATATTTTCACATCTTGTTTTAAAGCTCTCATTTTGATAATGATAGAAAATCCTATGAAGAGTGACACTATGTGTTAGATGTTGCCGAACAAGACTAGTTTTTGATGATTTTTTTTTGAAATATTATTGCAAAATCAACTAATAAAAATCCATTAAAAAATATGATCAACTACTAGATCTTATAGGTCAACGCTAAATCCTTTAATAAGCATGTGAAGCATCATTTAATGGAAGGTCAGTATCTAGCTGGTAATGCGTCAATATTTTGATGATTTCGATAACAATACATTTAACATTTTCTAGTACAATGATGAATTGGTAAGATTAAACACTTATAAATGGGAGGTTTTGGGTTTGAACCTTTTGCAACAAGTGCAAAAGGTACGTTCAATATTTTGAGGTTTCATGTTTGAATATTTTACAGTCAGATGCACAAAATGTACTGGTGACTTACTGTCATTCGATACAATATCTATTATAAAATTTAGAATTTGAATCAAGCTACGTTCATTATTTTTATTGAACATCTATTTGGTGTACTTCCTTCTATTATCCAAGAAATTATGCAGCCTTGCCACCATCCTTTTAGAGAAAGTAACGTTCATATATATGGGACTCAAAAAATAAAAATGATGAGCATAGTTTAGTTTTTCCTTTAAATTCAATGCTTCAATTTTGTTTGGTATTTTTCAAGGAACGATCATTTGTATTCCTTCTCGGGAGACTATGTGGCTTTCCCATCACACCATTCTATAAGGAAATGGGTTATGGAGGACATTGAAACACATTTCAACTTGTAGATACTAAATCATGCACTTTAAGTACATTTCTACGTCTTAATCACATACCACTATTCATATGATTCCTAAGTGAGAAAAATATTACTTGACATCCATTTTTAGCCTCTTTGCCTTTTCTCTTGATTTCCATGTGGTCTTACACACCTCAATACCCAATTGATACTTTATTGTTTGATCTCTTATCAATATGGACACTAACGCCTGGGACAGACACTAGTGCCCGGTGCCCCCACTTTTCTCGGGTGCCCCAACCATTCTTTATCTTACTCGCCTCTTTTGAGTGTCTTTAACCTTTTGAACATCTTATTTTCTTATGAGTTGGACTTTTAGTTGTTAATTATGAAATTCAAACAAGGGAATCATATAAATATAAAGGTATGTGACCACAATAAAGGACCAAGCTCTAAACATCTACTATCACTACCTAAGGTTGTATCTAAAGGCATTACAAGAGAATCAAAACATCCATCTAGCTGCATTCAAGGGAAAAGGGACTGCATTTTTTACATACATGCATAGGAGGTGAAGTTCATTTTTCCATCCATACATCTATCTACATTTCTACATCTAGCTACATACTCTCTATTCAAGTGTGTCTCGCAACAAGAGCCACCTAGGGCACATTTCTTCACACACACATAGAATTACATAAAGTCTGAAATAATATGCATCAATCAGTCATAAGTTCACTCTGTCAGGTGACCTCTCGGGGCGCCTTCGAATCCCCATTTACATATTTTTATTTTTAGGATTTGATGTGTTTTGGAGTTTTGTAGGTTCTTTTTCTCTTTGCGACACAGGAGAACTCGCCAATCTTCCAACGAACTACATAAGACAAGAAGTGAGGGTTAGAAATATTGAAGTGATATAGAAGAAATCACTTTCTGGATTTTTTTTTAGTCATGGGTACTCAATAGAGGTTTCTAACATCTAGATGCCCCTGACCTCATCCAGGCATCCTAGTCCCAACATTTCCAATAGTTCTGCAATTTTTAGGTTCGATTACGACAATATGCCTTACTATTTAATAAGTTTTCTAGCTCTGTACATCTTTAAGATTATCATGAAAGTAGATAAGTATTTTATCCCTTCTATTGGACTCGGGGTTTCATTTTTATCTTGCTTATTGTGTAGGTCATATTTGTACTTCATTATTTATTATTGTGTTGTGAGTCTACAATTAAGGTTATATAAATTATTATATTTGTTAAATCATTTTCACTTATAATGTTCCTTCTTCAAAGATAAGTCAAGAGTTTCCTATCCAACCCATTATAAATAAGAAACACCCTCTTAAGGTTCGTCTTCTATAGCCTCGCCATACTAATTCATCTACAATAATACCAACTCAAACTAAGTAACTACCTCTCAAAATCAGTCTAAATCCTTCTCCTAAATCTTCCGTAATTTACTTAATCCCACATAAGATACCACCAATTCATTGTTTCAAGAAAAATACTCCTTCTATTGATGGCTAGGACACATTTCAAACTCTGCCACCATGGCATGGTCCTACTTTTTCTTCTTATTACCATTGTGTTCTCTCTCTCTCTCTCTCTCTCTCTCTCTTATTAGGACACATTAAATGCTCTCCCACAACCACATGGTATCTACCACATCACCACATAGATCTCCATCATTGGAACACTTGGGGAACATCATGCTTATTTCTCCCTCCTAACATCACTAGTTTTCTACAATTTTCACTCTTATGATGCATATTTGCTATTGCTAAGAAATCTTATACATCGTGATACAATTTGTATCATCATCACCCTATGACGCAATCTTGTGCTAAGGTTCACACTTTATTGTTGAGGGAATACTACATACATGAGCCTCACATAACTACACACTTCACACTTTTTTCATTCATAACATCTCTTTCTAGCCACTCCTATTGTGCATCAAACACACCACACACTCTCTACAAAATCACGATACATCTTTTTGGAATCTTATTTTCAATGATGCACTCACAACCCTATGACACACTCTAGTTCCATGGTTCATAATCAACTACTAAGGATCTAAATATGAAATTAATCTCACTAAAAATTTCTCACACTCTTCACGCTCTATACTTTATTGATCATATCTTTATAACGCATAGTTCAAACCATTTCATGATGGCACACTCTTATTCTATGGTTCATTCTTGAACATTGAGGGGTATTTTATAAATGAACCTTATTCTCATACTCATCCACATTCTCTCAGGGGAACTCTACTTATATCATTCACTTTGCATTCCATTCCATTCACACTCGCAACATGTTGCATATCTTGGTTGCATCTATTCTTTCTTGCATATAATATTTACATTTAAACTTTGTTTCCATTCTAGATAAATATTTTTATGTCATTATCTCTATCATATACACATGCACATTCACTTTCTTTATAGTTTTGAATGTAAAATTCATATAGATCTTGACAAAAAGCATGATGCATGGAACTATACCTATTGTAAGTCCCACAAAGTGGCTCTTGGGGTCATCTACTTTCGTACACATCACAGTGTTATTGTTTCATTTTATACTACTTATTATTATTTCTAACATACTAATCTATTGATATATACATGTCTTGACATAGTTTTTATATTTCTAACATGATAATTGGTGCTTCATGTGCATCATTTTCATTACAAAAACTATTTTCCATCATGGTTATATGTTACTTTGCTTGCTACTATTTTGTCATTGTTTGCTAGCTTGGCCCCGATTGTCTTGCGACATTATGAGTGATATCCCATGTTTGAAACCCACTTTTTACGGTCTACAATGTCTTCTTTCATGCTATCTTACACATTGTCTTTTATGTGTGTATTTGTCTTGTTTGTACTAACAAAATATCTTAGCCATGTTGTTTACGCATGCCTTGGTTTATACCATGCACATTCCCTCTCCCTATAGGGCATTAGTATCATATGTACATCGGGTCCTCCTTTAGGCTGCATTATCCTAACGATGTCGCATGCACTCCACATGAGGGGGACATACATTGGGTAAATCAGTTACCCCATTCAACAATACATAGTCACAATTTAGACCCGCGTAGTATAGGATCAATAGAGTCTACAAAGATGTAAAACAGACTGACAGTATGACTTGGGTATTCAACACACCATAGATGCCAACACCTAGACACATACATGAGCATCTAGGAACCCTTGACCCTTCCTGGGTGCTTATGACTAGGGGACAATTATAGATTTTTTCTCAAATCAACACCATTTTTGGCAGTTTACACATCAGTTTTCACAAGAATAGGCACATCCTCTAGTAATTAGCATGAATGTATTCTCCATTTTTAATTTCTTGTTGGATCGAATCGGATCAAATTTGAACAAAGAAGGATTACACCATCTGTAGTGGTGTATAGATCATCGAGAAATAGTCAAGGTTGGAGAATAACACTAGACATTTCTCCTCGACACTAAACTCACACTTGACTTGACATCACCCAAAACCTCGCACTTAGCATGAGATCATCCAAAAACTCACTGTTTGCATGAGATAGCCCAAAAAAATTGTTCTTGTACATTGTTTTAGGACACTTTCTATCCTTTTCACTCGTCATGGATTAGGTGCACATGTTTTTTTCACATTTTTACATACTTTTTACATAACTTTTTACATACTTGGATTGAATTTTTCATATACACATATTTGACTACTCTTTTTCTATACTCTCTCACGAGTATATTTTTATGGGAAGTATCAATCACATCATCGAACACATAAAATGATATTTCCAACAGGTAGAATGTGACATAACATATATGCTTTCACCCCTAGGGTCACTTCCTCTTCTCTAGCTTCCACACTTAATTTTTTATCACTCCACACTTTTTCTTGTCTCCTCGGCACACTTTTGCCATCAATCTACATGGTTATCAGCTATGCATCTATTATCTATTTTATGTTATTGAGTATTCACTCAAAAACATAAAGTGGGGGTAAATATAGACACTAAATCATGCACTTTGGGTACATTTCTACGTACTTCAATCACATACCACTATTCATATGATTCCTAAGCGACAAAAATAGTAATTGAATTTTTTTTTGGCATCTTTACCTTTTCTCTGTCGATACATTATTATTTTATCTTTTATCACTATGGAAATCAACGCTAGCTAGGATGCCGGTGCTTAGGAACCCCCATATTTTTGGTCACCTCGACACTTCTATATCTTACTCATCTCATTTGGGTCTTTTTTATCTTTTGGGAATCTTATTTTCTTATGGTTCGACCTTTTAGTTGTTAATTGTGAAATTCAAACAAGGGAATCATATAAATATAAAGCTATGTGACCATACTAAAGGATCAAACTCTAAGCATCTACTATCACAAATGCAAAGGTTACATTTAAGAGCATTACAAGAGCATCAAAGCATCCATCTAGTTTCATTAAAGGGATAAGGGACTACATTTTTGTATACACACATAGGAGGGGAATTTCATTTTTCCATCCACACATCTATTTACATTTCTAAATCTAGCTACTTACTCGCTATTCAAGTGCATCCGCACAACAATCACCAAGGGCACAATTCTTGACACACACACACACACACACACACACACACACACTACAAGGAGTTTGAAATGTAGTGCGGTGCTCAAGCATAAGTTCAATCTTTCACGAGACCACCGATGTTATTCCGAATCCTCATTTTCATATTTTTATTTTAAGGATTTGACGAGTTTTGGGGTTTTGTAGGCGCTTTTTCTATTTGTAGGTTATTGGATAACTTGATGATCTTCTAGCGATCTACAAAGCGACAAGTAGCGAGGGTTAGTACATTGAAGCGACATAGAAGAGATAAATTTGTAGCCATTTTCGTAGTCACGGATGCCCAACCGAGGTCTCCAATGCCTAGGAGCCCCAACCTTAACTAGGGGCCCTATTCCCAACATTTTCGATAGTTTTGTAATTTTCTCGGTTTTGGTTGCAATAGTCCGCCTTCCTATTTTAGAAGTTTTCCATCTCTATACATCTTCGGATTATTGCGAAACCAAGTATTCTATCCCTTCTATTGTACCTAGGGTTTCATTTTTATCTTGCTTATCGCGTAGGTTAGATATGTAATTCATTATTTATTATTGCATTGCATTTGTACAATTAAGGTTTGACAAATTCTTATATTTGTTAAATCATAACTCATATTTTAAAATTGAAAGAAATTTTTTTTTGAAAATTCTCAGTATTAGGTATTTAACTAGTTTGTTCCAAAGAAACACTTTCAACACGCACTAATAATATTTAGAAAATGTAATCTAGACTGGTTTCCTTTCTTATTATAACATCCACATTATTGATATGTGGTGATTAGATGATTATTTTTCTGAGGAAGAAATCTATATGATGTACATGGTGGCATTTGACTTGTGATCAAGTTATGGTGCATAAAAGGTTTGGCTAAAATTTCAATAGTATGCCACGTCATCAAGGTGGAGATGGATTCAAATGACATTCCTACTTAAATTTCTATAGAGGCATCTAAAAATTGAATAACGTGGGTGATATCTCTACTTGATTGCAAATGTGATCCAAATATTCAATTAGATGACCACAGCTTATTTTGAGTTTGATTGTATTAAGTTTAAATACTGAATATAGTTAGAAAAGGCACACATATAGTGATGTTATTAAAAACTAATACAATATATTCATTTTGAATAAGAGTACATGATATTCTCGCTTTCTTGAACAAAAACAAAACATCACAATATAGGAAACAAGATCGAGGTCATTGGTACGGGTAATTTTTTTCATATTTCAAGAATTTTAAATGGATGCACCTGCATTCATATTGTTTATCAGTTGATGCACTCATTGTTGAAGGTATTGAAGTTGGAAACTCATAACCTATATTACTATTTTCTATCGTATTGACAAGTCTAAAGATACACTTTTTCTAACCATACATTCTTCAACATACATTTTTACTTTCACATATCAACATTTCCAAAGCACATGTATAATACAATTGCTAAGATATTCACTATAATGACTCAAAATTTGTTTTGAATTTGCTTTGACCTATACCAAGAAGCCAAATGAACAGATGCTAAAATAGTCCAATGGAATTTTCCTTTTAACATGTTCAAATTCTGCACTAGCTTTTCAATTAAAAAAATTCTGCACTAGCTTTCAACATCCACTAATTCATACACTGTGCTATAATAAACATCAAATTCATTGTTTTTTAAAGGTGGTAGAATTATGTTCTTTTCAAACATAAAAAATAATGTATAATGGTTCTTAGTTATCATATTTTAATTGTTGGCCAACTGAACACAGTTTTTGATAACTGCTTATAGAAAATAGTCTACAATGTGACGAATTAAGTTTTATTTGCTTAGTGGCACCCTTGTTAGTGCTTTTGAATTTGAATTTTCCCTTACATTCATTTATCACATGATTATCTTACTGTATTTCGCTTGCTCCGCATCTTAAATTGGAGATGACACTCTTTGATTTTTATATGGAGCAATTGGGCAACATTGCAATTTAAATAGCTTGGAGCAAGCACAAGATTTTTTATGTGGAAAATGTATTTGGCAAGGCATTTGCGACCAAGCATAGCAGAGTATGGAGTTTATCCAACATTTATTAAGTGGTGGTGGGCTATCTCTCTCCATCAATCACAATTTTTTTAATTACGCTGAAGGCGTTTCCCCTATGGGAAAGGCATTTGCGGACGTTTCTACGACTGTGTTAAATTTGATGGTTTGACGACCATCTTAACATTTGTGCTTTTCCTCCTTATTTTAGCTTTTCTCTATTATTTTTAATAATTTTGTTTCTAGTAATTAACAATTTTAGTTTTTGTTTTTAATTAATAACAATTTTAGCTTTTATTTTTAATAGTTTTGTTTCGATAATTAACAATTTTTTCTTTTGTTTTTAATTAGGTTGAGCCTAAAATAGAAATTTCTACTATTTTTAATAATTTTGTTTCTAATAATTAACAATTTCAGCGTTTGTTTTTAATTAATAACAATTTTAGCTTTTATTTTTAATAATTAAAAATTTTAGCTTTTATTTTTAATTAACAATTTTAGCTTTTGTTTTTAATTAGGTTGAACTGAAAAATAGAAATCTCTACCATTTTTAATAATTTTATTTCTAATAATTAACAATTTTAGCTTTTGTTTTTAATTAACAACAATTTTAACTTTTATTTTTAATAATTTTGTTTCTAATAATTAACAATTTTAGCTTTTGTTTTTAATTAGGCTGAGCTGAAAATAGAAAAAGGGAGATCAATAATAGATTGCAACACTAGAAAAGAAAGTATATGCATAAAGAAAAAGGGAGATCAAAAGGAGATTCAAGAATTTAGAGTGATGCAGAGAATAAACAGACACGAGAAATAAAAGAAAACAACAGTGGAAGCACGAGAAGTCAGATTGATGTTTCAGACACTTCTTCTAGATTGGTAAGTTATGCTCTAGATGCCTTTACACAGTTCCTTTAAGAATTTGTGGATGATATCGTTAGGGTTTAATCTTTTTTTTTAAAAAATAATTTATTTTTTGTATGCATTGTCTCGTGCCATCAGTATCAGCGTATACATTTAATTGACAGACATGAATATGAGTTGTATTATCAACATTGCGAGATCATGTAATTGACAAACATGAATTTGAGTTGTATTATCAACATTGCGAGATCATGTAATTGACATACATGAATCTGAGCTGTATTATCAACATTACGAGAGCATGCTTCACCAAGCACTGGTTGGCAACTTGGTGTTTCATATGTAAAGCTACTTTTGAATTTTGCATGAGATAGTCATCCACATATATGATCAATGATACTCTCTCTTGTGATCTGAATGATTGCCTATAAGCAAAGTTGTGTTTTCGTCCCAAATATCCCTGGTTTAAAATTAAATAAGTAAATGAAAATTATGATAATCAACTCATAAACAAAAAAATGGTTGATTTGTGGGCCTGATACAGTTGATGAAATTGGTTATACAACAAATATGGATGTGAATTAGTTTATCTCAATTATTTCTATTTTATAGGGAATAATTAGCTTATCTTATTATTTCTATTTACTAGGTGCTCTCAGGTGTTTAATAGTGCTCAATCTAAAAAATAACTTGCTTTCTGGACAAATTCCCAATTCTCTGAATAACTGCACAAAATTGCATCACTTATCGTTGTCTAATAATATGCTTGAGGGACCAATTCCATCTGAGATATTAACAACATTGACCAGATTAGAACATCCCAAAATCCATAGGAAATATTTCGGTGCTTAATTTTCTTCAAATAGAAGACAACCAATTAAGTAGAATGGTACCCCAGGAATTGGGAATGTTGGGCTACCTACAACAACTAACGTTTGGCAATAACAATCTGAAGGGAGATGTTTTTTCCATTCTCTTGAACTGTACAAAGTTGCAAACCATTGGGTTGGAATTCAACCAATTTTTGGGCTCTGTTTCAGCAGAAATTGGCTTTAAGCTCACCAAGCTACAAGAACTTGCTACAACACGTAATCGATTCAGTGGGAGGACCCCACATTTCAGATACTACACTTGTCCTCCCTAAGGTCCATTCTCAACACTGGTGCCCAACATCGTGTTGACTTCATTCTCAACTAATTTCTTGATGTCTTTACCTCTACCTTTTAGTTTCTTTATAGCCACATCTTTATCTTTCAAATTACCCTGATACACTCTTCCAAAGCTTCCTTGCCAAATTTTGTAGCACTGGTTGCAAATCTATGGGTTGACATAGGCCTCGTGAATGGTGCCACATGAACAATCACCGACATTGTCTATGACACATCAATGTAACCACCAACATTACCTTTATTTGATGTTGTCAAATTTGATAGATACAACGACCCATGTTGGGATCCCTCCAATCCGTTACATATTCCCATACCCCCTATTTCAAGAGGCAATCGAAGAAAGTTTCTGATTAAAATGGCCCGGGGATTAACTATCCAAAAGTGGAAGGGACTTACTTTGCATAGAGCAACCGTCGACATTAGAACCACTGAAAGGCATGGTTTGACATTCACAACTTTCTCTAGAGTTCCCTCACTTGCAAATATGTGTATTTCACTTGCTTTTTTATTCAAGATATACTCAAAAATGGTGTACGTAACAACACTTGGAGAGAGAAGAAAGGAGGAGTCAAGACTACTATCACTCAGCCTGTCGTAAAAGTTACCTTATGCTTTGATAGCACCTCCATCACTACTATACTCAACACTTCTTCTATCCAAAGCGACCTTTGTTGTTCAAGGGTATCAAATGTAATCATGTTTATTGAAACTAAAATTGCCCAAGTTAAAGGCTACCATTCATGATATAAATACTACAAATGTATACATGTCTCATTATGTGCACACAGATCTACATTTATTTGATGTTTTGAAATATGATATGCAATTTTAATTGTACGAATCTGTAACAGAATTAAATGTACACATACAACATTTTAATGTAATGTTTCAACTAAATTCCTACACTACAACTATCAATCACACACATTATTAATTGTACAATAAATGTTTTTCCAACAAAACACCAACCGAACAACCGATGCACAACTAATAAACACGAATTAAATACATACAACATCAACTATAAAATAAATTAACTATCAAAAACGGTATCAAATGTATTCATGTATGCGAATTTTAACAAGTTTGAAATGTAGAAACAACCTTCAAATTAAGTGGCCCATCTATATTTCTACACTTACAAAATCAATCACACCCCTAATCAACATCAACTACAAAAGTAATAATTATACCTCTAAAACAAATAACATATACCGTTTGGCGTTCACATCTCATGAAACACATGCGATTGCTAGTGATTAATATATTTTGACATGGATTTTGTGGGGTTATTACACCGGTTGTTCCCCATGGGAAAGGCACCTGCAGACGTTTCTACGATTGTGTTAAATTTGATGGTTTGACGGCCATCTTGACGTTTGTGATTTTCCTCCCTATTTTAGCTTTTCTCTATTATTTTAAATAATTTTGTTTCTAATAACTACCAATTTTAGCTTTTGTTTTTAATTAACAACAATTTTAGCTTTTATTTTTAATAATTTTGTTTCTAATAATTAACAATTTTAGCTTTTGTTTTTAATTACGCTAAGCTGAAAATAGAAATTTCTATTATTTTAAATAATTTTGTTTCTAATAATTAACAATTTAGCTTTTGTTTTTAATTAACAACAATTTTAGTTTTTTTATAATAATTTTGTTTCTAATAATTAACAATTTTAGCTTTTGTTTATAATTAGGTTGAAATAAAATAGAAATCTCTACTATTTTAAATAATTTTGTTTCTAATAATTAACAATTTTAGCTTTTGTTTTTAATTAACAACAATTTTAACTTTTATTTTTAATAATTTTGTTTCTAATAATTAATAATTTTAGCTTTTGTTTTTAATTAACAATTTTAGCTTTTGTTTTTAATTACTAATGAAATGAAATAGAAAAAGGGAGATCAATAATAGATTGCAAATGCTAGAAAAGAAAACGAAGCCATAAGTATAGAGAAGATTTCAAAGGAAAAATCGTGGTACCTTTATCCCAGAATTTGGAGGTGCTTCAAATACAAAATAGGTTTCATCTGATAATATCCCTCTTTCTACATTTTCAGACTCTTCCAGGCCTTCCACGATAGTCTGGCTCATATTAAAGATGCAATTTTTTCCACAATACTCAAATGAAGCCCTCTGCCCCACTGTGAAAACCTGCAATTTTAAGTATGACATATGTCCCTTTTTCTCAGTAGCACTAAACTGATTGAAGTTAAGGTAAATACCATCATCTTCTCATGGCACACTCCGAGCTCCAAATGCACCAAAATTTCCCCAACATATTCCCTAAACTAACCCCACAAGTAGATCCATGTTGCCCAGTGTAAATTGAAACTCGATATTCTTTGTTATTGATTATTACAATAGCGATGCCTAAATAAGAAAAAAATAAGATTTTCCTTTGCAGGCACATAAGGAATCTTAAGCAACATTTAGAAGGGTTTTCAATAGGATATAAGATGACATGAATACGAAGGTGTGTTGCTGGTAAAAGGAACACAAAGTATTTGAATTTTTTTTCTTAACTTTTTTTTTAATAATTTTGTTTCTAATAATTAGAAATTTTATCTTTTGTTTTTAATTAACAATTTTAGCTTTTGTTTTTAATTAGGTTGAGCTGAAAATAGAAAAAGGAGATCAATAATAGATTGCAAACGCTAGAAAAGAAAGTATACGCACACAGAAAAAGGGAGATCAAAAGGAGATTCAAGAATTTAGAGTGATGTAGAGAATAGACAGACATGAGAAATAAAAGAAAACAACAGTGGAAGCATGAGAAGTCAGATTGATGTTTCAGACACTTCTTCTGGATTGGTAAGTTATGCTCCAGATGCCTTTACACAATTCCTTTAAGAATTTGTGGATGATACTGTTAGGGTTTAATATTTGTTGTTTAAAATAATTTGTTTTTTGTATGCACTGGTCTCATGCCATACTATATCTGTAGCGTATTCATTTAATTGACATACATGAATTTGAGCTGTATTATCAACATTGCGAGATCATGTAATTGATGGACATGAATCTGAGCTGTATTATCAACATTGCAGAGCATGTTTTGCAAGACTTGTTTGGCAAACTTGGTGTTTCATATGTAAAGTTGCTTTAGAATTTTGTATGAGATAGTCAACCACATATCTGATCAATGATACTCTCTCTTGTGATCTGAATGATTGCCTATAAGAAAAGTTCTATTTCCGTCCCAAATATCCCTAGTTTAAAATTAAATAAGTAAATGAAAATTATGATAATCAACTCATAAACAAACAAATGGTTGATTTGCGGGCCTAATACAGTTGATGAAATTGGTTATACAACAAATATGGATGTGAATTAGTTTATCTCAATTATTTCTATTTACTAGGTGCTCTTAGGCGTTTAATAGTGCTCAATCTAAAAAATAACTTGCTTTCTAGACAAATTCCCAATTCTCTGAATAACTGCACAAAATTACATCACTTGTCGTTGTCTAATAATATGCTTGAGGGACCAATTCCATCTGAGATATTAACAACATTGACCAGATTAGAACATCTGCTTCTAAATTCCAACAAACTCAATGGTAGTATCCCAGAAGAGATTGGTCAATTATGGAAACTGAGAGAGCTCAAGTTGAAGAACAATATCCTTACAGGTGCCATTCCCAAGGCGCTAGGAAACTGTTCTTTCATGGAGGAGTTAAATATATCTTCTAATTCCTTGTATGGCTATATTCCACAAGAATTGGGTTCACTTTCCCAACTACGAGAACTGTCGCTTGGATAATAACAACCTAGGAGGGTCCATTCTATATTCTCTCATGAACTATATAGAATTGAAAAAGTTGAACCTATATCACAACAAGTTTGTGGGGACAATTCCAGAGGATGTAGGCCATAAGCTAGCCAAATTGCGACTGGTGGACCTGTCCATCAATCAGCTAAATGGCAACATCCCAAAATCCATAGGAAATATTTCGGCGCTTAATTTTCTTCAAATAGAAGACAACCAATTAAGCAGAATGGTACCCAAGAATTGGGAATGTTGGGCTTCCTACAACAACTGATGTTTGGCAATAACAATCTGAAGCGAGATGTTTTTTCCATTCTCTTGAACTATACAAAGTTGCAAACCATTGGGTTGGAATTCAACCATTTTTGGGCTCGATTCTGCGTAGAAATTGGCTTCAAGCTCACCAAGCTACAAGAACTTTCTATAACACGTAATCGATTCAGTGGGAGGACCCCACATTTCAGATACTGCACTAGTCCTCCCTAAGTTCCATTCTCAACACTGGTGCCCAACATCGTGTTGACTTCAATCTCAACTAATTTCTTGATGTCTTTGCCTCTACCTTTTAGTTTCTTTATAGCCACATCTTTATCTTTCAAATTATCCTAATACACTCTTTCAAAGATTCCTTGCCCAATTTCATAACACTAGTTACAAATTTATGGGTTGACGTAGGCCTCGTGAATGGTGCCACATGAACAATCACCGACATTTTCTATGACGCATCAATGTAACCACCAACATTACCTTTATTTGTTGTTGTCAAATTTGATAGATACAACGGCCCATGTTGGGATCCCTCCAACCCGTTACATATTCCCATACCCCCTATTTCAAGAGGGAATCGAAGACAATTGCCGATTAAAATGGCTGGGGATTAACTATCCACAAGTGGCAGGGACTTACTTTGCATAGAGCAACCGTCGACATTGGAACCACTGAAAGGTAGGGTCTGACATTCACAGCTTTCTCCAGAGTTCCCTCGCTTGCAAATCTACGTATTTCACCTGCTTTTTCATTTGAGAGATACTAAAAAATGGTGTACGTAACAACACTTGGAGCAAGAAGAAAGGAGGAGTCAAGACTACTATCACTCAGCCTGTCGTAAAAGCTACCCTCTGCTTTGATAGCACCTCCACCACTACTATACTCAACACTTATTCTATCCAAAGCGACACTTTGTTGTTCAAGGGGTATCAAATGTAATCATGTTTATTCAAACTAAAATTGCCCACTAAAGGCTACCATTCATGATATAAATACTGCAAATGTATACATGTCTCATTATGTGCACACAGATCTACATTTATTTGATGTTTTGAAATATGATATGCAACTTTAATTGTATGAATTTGTAACAGAATTAAATGTACACATACAACATTTCAATGTAATGTTTCAACTAATTCCTACACTACAACTATCAATCACACACATTATCAACTGTCCAATAAATGTTTTTCTAACAAAACACCAACCGAACAACCGATGCACAACTAATAAACACGAATTAAATACATACAACATCAACTATAAAATAAATTAACTATCGAAAATGGTATCAAATGTATTCATGTACAAATTTTTAACAAGTTTGAAATGTAGAAACAACCTTCAAATTAAGTGGCCCATCTATATTTCTACACTTACAAAATCAATCACACCCCTAATCAACATCAACTACAAAAGTAATAATTATACCTCTAAAACAAATAACATATACCGTTCGGCGTTCACATCTCATGAAACACATGCGATTGCTAGTATGTAACCAACATTCATAAAGTGGTAGAGTCCACAATCTCCACCAATCACAAAATTCATATCAAAAATTCTAAATATAAAAACATTGTGAATATACTTATCCAACATTCACAAAATAACTTAACATAACCAAATGGTAGGATCCTCTCTCCAACAATTACAAAATCCGGACCAAAAATTTTAAACATTAAAAATTGTAATTAGTGGAGAGATAGACTCCACCATATTATTTTATGAATGTTGGTTATGTCCAGGGCATGCTAAAATGGCCTTTTCCTGGTAAGTTTTAAAATCTATCCAAAAGATTGAATTCTTGTGATAAACTGATTTTGCACTCTTAAACTAAGGTGCTTTTGGTACTCTTATTAATGTGCTTTTTGGCACACAAGGGAGGATTGTTGAAACTAAAATATAAGAGAGCTACACGTCTGATTCATGATATCTAAAAGAAAGGATGTGTGGTTGCCCATTGATGTTTGATTTAACTTTTGAGTTTCATACCCAACCCTGCACAGAGATTTCATAGTTAAATTTACAGAGCAATAAGAAAAATGATTAAATTTATACAGCATTAAGAAAATGGATTATCTGTTCTTCAATTAAAAATTAACAAAAACAAAATACAAAATTTCTGAAAAAAATGGGGCATTTCTTTGAAATCTCTGAAACAACCCAAACACATCATGGAACCCAAATCGTGTAGAAGCATTAAACCAGCCATGCAGAAAAGGTTCGATGTCCATAAATAATACACTTGGATTTTTAAAACCGAGCCTATTCTAACACCACCTCCGTCATTTCCACGGAAGAGCTGCGTTTAATGAAATCTATACTCTGCGATGGCTTCTGTGTAGAAAGAAGACTGTCTGTTGTTGGGTGCCGCAGCAGAAGGAGCAGGTCTGTTGTAGGAAACACCCAACATTAATGACTTCAACAAAGATCTCTTACCAGCGGAAGCCAGCGGAACCACCAAACGATTATACGCCGCCTTCATTTTCTCCACTACACATAAAATTCGTAGCTTCGGACGAGCGACGTGCAGCCTGTATCTGAATCTACGTTTTCCCGCTGTCATTCCATTCCTCACCTTACTCCTCCAAACCCAAACGCTTGCTCGCGGACGCATATTCTCGGTTTCCTGTTGCATTCTACGTCTGCCGTTCGAATCCCCGGGCATTCACAAATCCAAGCTTTACTGGCATGAATCCGAATGGAGAATGTTATATATATATATATATATATAGTAATGTTGTATTCAATGATAAATCCATCACTTGGTTTGATAGCATAAATTTCATATAGAGAAGACCTAATGGGAAAATATGATCATATCACACCTCAAGAGGATTTGACCCTCACTATTTTAGGTCACGAAGTTTTTGTAACTTCTGTTATTGAAGATCATGGAGATATTTTCACAACAAGGCAAAGGTTACTAAAGACATTTGAGATATTTTCACAACAATTACTTTTTGCATGTTTTGTTTGGTAACAAAGAGATTATGCATTTGTATGCACACAGGACAAACAGGGTAGTACAGGTAGGATTGGTTGTTTTTGAATGAATTTTTGGTGGGAGGTGGGGCAGGGTGAACTTGATTCACTAGATCCTTGAGGAACCTTACAAAATGGAAGGTTAAACCAACAGAATGCCACATAATAGCTAAAATGTTTCTTTAACTAGAATATGTGCTTCAATGGAGGCCCGATTAGCACTCTTTCACACAATCTTTGAGATTCTATCATGAAGGCTCAGTTAGAAAATCCAACAAAGCATCAAGATCTAAGTCAAATCACGCCTAAGGTACACCCAGAGGCTTACAGACAATCTCTCATCAAAGATGAAAGAAAAGTGATTTTAAATCATTTATTCCAATCCCAAATGAAAGCTCTTATGAGAAATGAAATTGTAGATGCCACTAAACTATCACAAGGATTGAGGCCTATGTGATTGAATCAATATTTAATACAAGATTGCAACAAAAACAAGAAAAACTACTTGCATACATTCAAATAAAACAAACACATTTTGCTCAAGACAACACAAAATAACTCGAATTTGATTAAATCTATCAGCAGGGAAAGTTTCTAGAACAATCTCAGAGCTTTTAATGGATGTACACTTGCAACCACCTTGACATGATCAAATTTAATACAAAAGAGATATACAAGTTTCTCAAATGGCTTCTCAAAATGATGGGCTCTGTCAAGCTTTTTCTATTAGAAAATTTTCACCCGACCCCTAACACTCCAACCTCCAACCCTTTACACAAAAAAATTTGTGCCATTTATAACATTTACAACAAAGCCCCTTCTCCCCAAAAGACAAAAATTTTAATGCACTAGTGCTCGCCATGATTTAGATCGTGATTCTCATAATCAAATCTACAAAAAGTCACTAGGTGCTCGAGGGGGCATATCTCATCAAATATCTCCCGCATTCAACTCCTTCCTCTGGTAGATCACTCTTTCTTCAATTTTCCAACCACTTCCACCCCTAATCTATCAAATCTGGCTCCTTGCATGCTCGGGAGAAGAAAAATAGAAAATCCATCGAGCATGATAGTCAGACCATTTTAATGGTGAAAGATGTCTTCCAGATCTTCCCACCAAACTCAGATATCAACATTAACTCCCCTCTCTGCTTGGCATGTAGGAAATACCAAGAAATCATGAAGACTCACACTTCCAGGCATGTTTTCAAAAAATGGGGAAAATCAGATTTAGACTCTTAGCTACCATTGATCTTTACTTTGAATTTGGGCCATCCACGTGGAAGATTCAAACTTAAAAAGACTCGGGGGATTCCTTTGACTTTTTACAACTTTTTTGAAAAATGGAAAAAAATTTCCATTTTTCTCCGCACCTCCACCCTCGGAAATGAGCCTGACACGTGTCCTAAGGTGGGCCCCAATGGAACCATGGCCAAATTCTTGCCATTTTACTCCTCTTTTTGGAAAAGGGAAAATTTTCCAAGTTTTCCCCATACTCCGCCTCCGCTTCCGTTGTTGACAAATGGGAGCAAAATTTTGACTATTTCCTCATCGCACAGCTCGAGGGCCATTTTAATGTTTTAACTCCTTTTCTCCCAAAAGGAAATTTTTCCAAATTTCCCCCGAGAGTCCGCACCTCCACCATTGACTCGGAGCAAGCTTTGACCTTTCCTTTATCGGGCTTGTGGGCCATTTTGATGTTTTAATCCTTTGAGTCAAGGGGCAAAAATCCAAATTGCCCCGATGGTCCACTTCCCCACCCTTTTGAATTTTCAAACCGCCATGTGTCACCATGGCGCACCTTGAGATGGTCCCAAAAATTTGATACCTTGAATGAGCGTGGCTCGCCATGTGTCCTACCCCGACAAAGTTTGTTTGAAGGCTTGAAGCTCAGTGGAAGGCGCCATGTGTCATGCTTCGAGGCAGTCTCCTTTGGCCATTGAAAAGTCTAAGCAAAATGTAAAGTGAGCGGAGGCCTCCACGTGTCCTCCTTGGTGCTTCTTCAAAATGAAACTCAAGGGCCGGTCCCCAAACATGCGTGGTTCCTCCACGTGTCTCCATGGCGCAATTTCAAGATGGTGCCCAAAGTGGAGACCCTGAATGAGTGCGAGCTCGCCACGTGTCCTTGTTTCCGCCAAACTATACCAACTACATAAAAATTTTTTCTAAGTCTAAGAAAAGTAGCGGAAACCTCCACGTGTCCTCCTGGCACTACTCCAAGGCCAAACCAAAAATTAGATCCTTCAAATGAGCGCATTCCTCCACGTGGACACATTTTAAGTTGAGGTGATTCATAGAAATTTTGAAGTACCTAGCTGAGCCGCATCCAACCAAAAGGTGCCACGTCCCCTTTCGATGCAAGGATGTAAATTTGACTGGGAGAAATGCCCATCAAATCATAAAATACAAAAAACAATCATTCGAGCCCAAAAATGAAAATTTCTCCAAGGATAGAGAATTTAGAAATGTTACAAGGCTCAAATATGTTTCTGAGATACATCCATTCATTTTTCTTCAAGTATTTAGGGCAGAAATGACAAGGAAGACAAATCCCGACCATGGAGAATGGAAAAACATGGGAGAACCCGAGTTTTTAGATGAACAGAGAACGAGAGACCCAAATTACAGACCTTTTCCAGAGGAACAAAGAAACAAGGAGCAAACCATGGACCCATAAGTGATCTACGACCCAGAACAAATTAAAAATGGCAACAAAGATTAACCAGGCACAACATGGGGAAAAAGAAAGTGACAGAGGCCATAAATCGATAGATTTTCAAAGGAAAACTAGGGTGAGACTATTTTGAGCACCAACATCAGCTCCGACTTGGGATGGGCACTCCTTGTGAGTGCCACAAGAACAAAGGTAGACCAAGTGCCAAAATATCCATTGGGCAATGGAGTCATCTTGCAGAGCAGAGAAACAGAGCCATCTTCAAAAACAAATAGAGAAACCAACAAAAATAGGTCACCGAGGACCAAAATGAGCAAAAACACAAAAGACAAGGAACAAACAACAAACTATACACTGTACACAAGATTTTTCCTTGATTCAGGGGAATCAATCCAAGAAATGCTTCAAATGCCTGCCATTATAGGAAACTTGAGCAGTTCACCATCTAAGTCCTTGAGGAAGAAGGTATGCTCACCAATCCTGATATCAATGGAGTAAGGGCCCATCCATAATGAGTCAAACTTGCCATGCTTGCCCTTATCCTCATGTCTTCTATCCCATAAAGAACACAAGATCTCCAACATTGAAAGCTCTGGGAGTGACCTTCTTGTCAAATAACTTCTTCAATTTCTCTCTGAACTTTACATGCCTCTGTGGGATGCCCTCCTCTCTTCATCAAGCTCAACAATCTGTTAATGCGAGCATCATAAGGACCTACCTCTTGATCTTCCAACTATTGCATAAACTGATATGAAGATAGTTGCATATGAAGGGGCAACAGGGCCTGAGTCCCATATACCAACTCAAATGGACTCTTTCCAGTGACCCTCTTGACAATGATCCTATCTTCCCAAACAACAAACTTCAACTGTTCACCCCACTTTCTCTTGTTCTGCTCCAATGTTCTTCTGATGATCTTCAACAAATTTTTATTACTGGACTCAGCTTGTCCATTTCCTTGGGGATTGTAATTGGAGGCATATGTCAAGTTGATTCCATACTCCTGCACATTTCCACCAAAGGTTTAGCTCTAAAGCTCATGGCATTATCAACAACAATCTTGACTGGCACCCCAAACTTGCAGATGATGTTGTTTAGCAAAAATCCATGACAACTTGGTGTGTTGCCTTCTTGGTGGGGATTTCCTCCACCCATTTAGTAAAATAATCAGTTGCTACAAGAATCCACTTATGGCCAACACTTGAAGGGTCTGAAATTTCACCAATGAAATCCATTCCCCATTGCTTGAATGGGGCTTCAATTGATACAGGCTGCAAAGGAAGGGAGCCTGAAGCTTTCAATCTTCTAGAGAAGCATTGAAACTCTCACATCTTCTAACCAACAAGGTTGTATCCTTGAAGAGAGTTGGCCACCAATAACCAGCCCTCATGATCTTGTGTGTTGTGACTCTTGCAGCAAAATGCCCCCACAAACTCCTCCATGGAGATCAACAATTATCTTGGGGGCTTCTTCTTCAGTAATGCACCTTAAGAGGACTCCCTCTGGTTCTTCCAAGCTAACCCATAATCAGTGATGACATATTTTTGGGAAGCCAACTTAAGAGCTCTTTTCTAGGTTCTTACTTAAATGCTCAGGGTAGCTCAGATGTCTGAGATAAAAATTACATCTTTGTACCACTCAGAATTCATCAACCTTTCAAATACACCTACCCTTTCTTCTTCTTCTACCTCATTTACCTCAATAGTTTGCAAGTTTCTCTCAGCCATAAGCTTAGCCAAGCCCAAACCTCTCACCAACTTCATGGTTTGGATATCCATATCATATTCTTGCAATTTGTTCACCCACTTGCATCTTTTTCTTGAGACTTCCATCTCTGACAAGATGTCCTTCACCATGGTGTGGGGAACATAAGCAACCACTTTAGAACTTAGAATGTAAGGTCTAAAACCTTTGTTTCTTTTACCAAGGAAAATGCCTACTTTTCCATGATAGTGTACTTTAGCTCAGCCCCTGCAAGGCCTTACTAAAAGGAAATTGGCCTCTCAACCCCTTCATCATCCTTCTATAGTAGGACAAAAGCAATAGTGTTCTCAAGAAAAAGAAAATAAATTGAAAAGGCTTCTTATAATTGGAGAGCTAAAAAACAAAGGTGCATGCTTTAATGCCTCTTTAATCCCATTGAAAGCTTGGATGGCAGCCTCCTCCCATTTGATGACCTGGTCTTTCTTTAGCATGGAAGTGATTGGAATGGTCAACTCAACAAAGTTTGATATGAATCTTCTAATGAAGTTTATTTTCCCAAAGAAGGACTGAATTCCTTTCTTGGTTCTTGGGATTGGGACCTTGTTGATGGCCTCTACTCTTTCTATCAATCATCACCCTTCTTGTGACACAATGTGACCAAGAAAATTTTCCTTCTACACTCCAAAATGGCACTTCTTTGGATTGAGTGAGATGCCATATTCTCTACATCTTATCAACATCTTCTCCAAGTGCAGCAAGTGGTCACTTCTCTTTCTAGAAAACACAGTCACATCATCCTGGTAGACAACAATAAACTCATTGATGTAACCAGCAAAAGCAACATCCATTTCTCTTTGAAAGGTGGCTCCAACATTCATCAGACCAAAGGGCATCCTGACATAGACATAGGTCCCCAAGGAGTAGTAAAGGATGTCTTGATCCTTTCTAATTCCTTCACCACAACTTGGTTATAACTAGAGAAACCATCCAAGGTGGAAAGCAACTCAAAACCAAGTCACTAACTACAACATGTTCTCCATATTTGGTAAAGGATAATTATCCTTCATTGATGCTCTCTATTTAGATTCCTGAAATCCACACATAACCTGATGTCACCATTCTTCTTTCTCACTGGTACTAGGTTTGCAACCCAAGAAGAATACCTTGTGGGCTGGATAATCCCTCCATCTCTTAGCTTCTTTAGTTCTTCTTGCATTTTGAGAGATAAGAGTGGATTGATGGGCCTCTGTTTTTGCTACCTGAATGGATTTGCATTAGACTCCAAGGGAATCTCATGTTGAAACAGTCCTCTCTATATGCTTTTAGTTTAGAATAGGTCCAAGCCATGCAATCTTGGTATTTTTTCAACAACTAGATGTATGACTGCTTCTCCTCCTTGCTTGAGATTGCTTCCTAACCAAATTTTCCTTGGCTTCTCCTTTGTGCCAAGGTCATGCTCCTCAATATCCCTTGAGGCTACATGCATCTATTAATAATGCGATCAACATTATCAAAATTGGACTCAAGAGCAACCAACCCTCTAGGAATGGTATTAGTCTTTAGTTGATGATGCCCTTGCCAAACAAGGTTTCTTTTCCTTCTGATTGTACATACCATTGGCTCCAAATCAATGCATTGATCAAAAAACTCTCCTTGTTTTGTAGAAATCTTCTAATCTGAGCATCATCATCAAAACCTACCAATGTTTAATGTTGTCAGGGATAGAAGGTCTTGTCAATACCTCAACCTCATATTCACAATATGGGGACATTGTACAATTGTCAAACCGAGACCCCAACACTGCAAGCCTATCTGGAAAATCATTGAATTTTCTATCATGATGCACTAATGTTGAATGAATCAAACATCTCAATGAAATCCCAAACTACATGTTTATACTGTTTCATTCACTGATTCTTTGTGGCATACAATTTTCTAACTTGTTTTACAATTAATTATGAGTCTCCTTTGACAATGATGTCCTTGATACCATATTTCCAAGCAATTCTTAAACCTAACAACAATGCCTCATACTCAAAGAATGTTGTTGGTGCACTCAAAGTTGAGTTTGAAGGAAAAAATAAATTTTTCCTAACTAGGAGAAAGTAGAACAACACCAACACCATTCCCAAACTTGGAGCAAGCTCCATCAAATAATAGAGTCTAAGGAGAAACCACTTGTTCAAGGCACTTGCATTCTTCAATCTTGTGCTCCTTTCCATCAACAAATCCTACAAAGTTATCAACATCAACATTTGTGTACAATACTTCATAGGATGCATTGTTGGGATCCTCAATAAGGTGCAACATCTTCTTTTCCCCATACAACCTTGACAAGGCTGCCCTCAATTGGAATGGTAGCATAGGACATATCCATTTGGACACTCCCACCAACACTTGCAGCCCATTTTCTTGACAGTAGCATGCCCCACTTGGTTGGGCAATCAATAATGACAACATCAAGTTTTAAGTTTTTACCTGGGTAAGTTACAAGCTGCACCACCAAACCCTTCACACATCCCACTATTGGAACTTCTCTAGAGTCCATGGCAGTACACTTCCCATATGCTTGTTATCACTTTGATGTTTAGCTCATTCATGACTTCCAAAGGCATGACATTGCATGATGCCCTTGAGTCAAACATGCAATTGTGCAGCAGTCTATCCTTAATGATCAAAGTGGTGAAGAATGGATCCACATTCATCTGAGAGTCCACCAAGGATGTCCCCAAATAGACCTCAGGTGGTTCATCTAGCTCTTTTGATGCTGGTGGTGCTTCTAGTTCTTCAATGACTAGTGGGGTCTCCACAATGTTTATGTTTCTACCTAGGTAGTCTTCTTCTTCTTTTAACCCCAAGTATTCAAATGCTCTCTTTTTGTGCTTAGGAATCCTAAGCAACTCAAAAATTGGAACAAATACTTTGATTTGACTTAAAAATCAGGCAATATCATATGGGACATTCTTTGGCAAGGCAGTATTGGAAGGAAAGCTAACACACTCATTAGGTGGTACATGATTTTTGACAACTTGGGCATAAGGAGGGGTATGTTTTTCATTTGAAATTGCAGGGGATTTTAGCAAGTGCATCTTTCCTAGGAGCCTCCTTAGGAATGTTTGAAAGTAAGGGAATTTTTTCTTAGCATGAGGCCCTACCCCTTTGAAAACCTTACTTCTTGTGTTATATTCCTTCTCTTGAGCAACCATAACATTCATCAGTAATTTCTATCTTCCTCAGATGGGATTCCTCCATCATACTTCTTTATCATTAAAGCCCTTAAATATTCAAAGTCATTATTGGGCAATTCAAAATATTGTATAGTATCTACTTCTAAAGTATGAGAGGGAGGAAGAATAGGTACCCTATGAATGTAGTCCCAAAAAGTGGCAACAGTCTGGGCACTTATCACCTCAGTTGAAGTTGCCCCTTGTAATCTTGTGGAACAACCCATCATGCAGACATCATCATCATTATCATCAACTTCTTCCTCTTCTTGCTGATCTTCTTCACAAGGAGCATGAGGCATGAAATATTTTTCACACCAATCAATGACATCTGTCTCCTCCACAATAGCAAGTCTGGTAGCCAAAGGATCAGGTACCATTCTATTATCCCTAGCTTAGGATTGTCTATTTCCAAATCCAACAGGTCCCTTGCCTCTGTCATTAGATATTTGGTGATTTGTGAACCTATCTTGGCCTTGTTGCTTGTGTTGACCTTGTGAGATATGCCCAATTCCCTTCTCAGCCTGGGCTAGTTTATAGGAAATTTCTTTGACAGCCCCTACCAAAGTTTTCACAACTTCTTCCAAATCAACACCTTACTTGTTTGAGGCTTTTCTGGGTTAACCAGCTTTACACCCTCCCTCTTTGGAGGCTTTCTAATTTCCTTGATATTGTTCTCTATTTACAAAGCCATGGTGAAGGCCTGCCTCAAATTTGTGGGGTTTTTGTCTCTTAAATAATATGTAGCCTTTTTATCAAATGCATCAATATATTTGATCAAACATGATTCATCACATGGCCTTATCCTAACAGAAATCTCCTCAAGGTCTTATTAAACCTTGTGTTGAAATCATGTACTAACTCATTAGGGTTCTTTTTGATGTTTTCAAATTCTATCAAAAGAAACCTAGGGTCATTTCTATCACCATACTGCAATCTAAATGCATTACTCATCTCAGTCCAAGAATCAATAGAGTTATCGACAATTATTTATACCACCCCAAATATTCTTCTATAGTATGGATAAACAATTTGATATATACATCTTCATGTTCAATCTTAAAGTTTTCCATCATATTGATAAAAAGCTTTAGATGCTGATCACTAGTAATAACATTGTTTCCCCAGAACTTTGGCATTCTTTTCCTTACATCTTGATGAACTGCATTTGGATATCCATCCATTCCCACAAAATTTATAGGTCCAAAGGTGTTTACAACAAAAAGGGGTCTAGGTGGGGGTAAGGCCATGTTCCTTTGAGGAGGTGACCCTAGAGAGGTGACAAGTTGATGAGGGGTAGTAAAATGGTATAGATAGATTTGCGATGAATATAATCAACTTTATTCAATTCATACGGGATTATTACATAATGAACAAGCTGCAAATATATAGGGAGATAGTTTCCTATTAAGTAGAAACAACTCAACCACAAATATATATATATATATATATATATATATATATGTGAAATGTTATAACTCCCAAACTACTCACGTATAATATACTAACTTTGATATTATGAGTTTGTTTATTACAACTCATAATATATTACATAATATTATTCATCCAAATATATGAATAATGTGAGCACTATTTATGAAATCCTAACATTCCCCCTTGTGCGAAACATGGGAGAAAAACAATTGCACTTCCTTTCTTAGCGTGCCGCTCGTGCGTGCTCATGATCTGGATGGTTTTACAGGGACAGCCAACAACCTCAACATGGATGGTTTTACGGACAACCAACAACCTCAATCAGGGGATGGTTTTACAGGGACAACCAACAACCTCAACAGGGATGATTTTACAGACAACCAACAACCTCAATATCATGATCTTTGCTTTTCTTTTAAATTTCCATCAGTTATGCTTTCATCACATCCACTATGCTTTTACATCGAGGAATTATGTAGGAAACACAACCCAGCATATCGAAAATTACACAACCCTCATATACTCTGAAAAAAATTTCACATTACTTCTATAAGAATTGTAATGTTCTTAATCGTAGTCTCTGTTTGATAAGCATTCTTCCACTCGATCTCGAACAACATAGAAAATTGCCACTTCACTTTGGAAGCTTCCCTTGACTAAGTCGTTTTGGGTTCGAGAATGGGAATGGAACATTGGTATGTATTCCCCCCCTAATGTGAAATTCCACTCATATAGATACTAAGAAGCAAAATGCATCGAAGAACATACTCCCGAATGGATCTTGCTAGTTAGGTCTTCTTTGCACATGGTCACTAATGCTAGCGAACGTATTCTTCTAGTGACCATCTTCCAATGAAGCATGGCAGGGTCAGAGGACCAAGTCGTCGATGGAGGATCACTGAAAAATCTCTGCTCCAACACAAATCTCTTTCCAACATCTATCAAATACCACATAAAAAGGAACTCTGCAAATCAAGCACACCGAGAAAATGGAAACCACACTGAAAATCAAATACTCACACACATACTATCACCACATCTTCATGCGGCCCCGTGTTGTCCCTGACTAACGAGAGGTTAGGAAATGACCTCCAATGTCCCAAGCCTCCATCCTCTAGTTATACATACCGCTTAGGTCGAGAAATGTGCTCAAACTTCTTTTCCAAACTTCTCATTTTTCAGTAAAAGATGGTATTTGTATTCTTTATACTTCCTCTACAAATTTTTTCTTTTTAGAGATCTAGGTGGTTCAAATTCAACTCACCTTTATATCCTTCTTCTAAATTTAGCATAGCTGAATTTTCTTGATCTTGTATATTTTTTATGTCTCTCTCCATGGTAATTGGTTCCATGAGAATACATTGTTTTCTTCTTTTCTTGACCATTATGAGATAGGTGTCGGATCTCCCAAAAAATGCACCTAGAAGACAATATGACAATTGGACTAAAAATTTAAAAAGTAACAAACAAGATTACTTTTAAAATGAAAACAACTATATAATAAATAAAGAAACTTTTTGAAAGGGCGTTGAATGAATCAAACCAGTGGGATGCATGAGATTTGGATTTGCACGCCAATCTTGATTGTTCCTCCTTGCAACCATTAACAATGCTTTCTCTTCTCCGATATTTAGTCACGGTGAGATCAATTTTCCAATCTCCAATAATCATCAAAAGACCAAGCACCTTCCTTATTTGAACATGTCTTTAGAAAATTAAATGGAAGTGCATGTGAACTTTTTCGATTTCTAATGTATTGATAGAATCCTATAAGATAAAGATCGGATCCGTCAAAGATGTCAAATGCATGGATTTTAGCAACATTTATCATGTGAATGTGGATCTAATTAAAAATTCAGCCGATTCTTTTTAAAGGGCACCAAGAGAACAGAAAAAGGTGCACCAACACGATCGATGGCGAGGTGGGTGCGGGTCTATTATATTAGTATATGTGCTTTCAACCTCTATCGATTCTTCTTGAAGGTGCACAACGTGCTAAAACTAAAAGACTCTAGTGCACGTGATGCTCTATTCTTGGCAGATTGGATTTGTGCGTTGGAGATGTTATGAGCGGATCGCACGGAGATTTTGATTCAATAAAAATTCAAAACCCGCGAGAGAAGACAAAGTGGATTTACGGAGCAGGATCTTTGACCACCGACTCTGCCTTGTATTGATAATATTATGCATCCATGGAGAAGACAATCGCTTAGGTTCGTTTGTTTTGTTAAGTGACTTCCTCAGACATCTTGGTCTCTATATGATTCGCTTCAATGTTATGGAAAATCGAAGCTCCCGCCACCACCAATATGATCCTCAAAGCCTTTATTCATGCGCGATAATAATAGTTGGCTATAGAATTGGAAGACCACTTTACATATGCTCCATTATATATGCAACACACCACCAATCTATTGAAAGTCATGCGAAGATGATGAATTGATGACACATAAATAATGAATAAGTGACTTGTTGCCACTACAAATGCAATGTAAACCTCCGAGTGATGGAAAAAACTCTCGGTGGCAAACAAGAGATTGAATTTTCTTCTATATCATTCAATCTAATCTTCACCGTCAAGAAAATACCGATCTTGAAGTATATGCAATAGAAGGATGAACAATGTCGCATATAGTTAAGTCTTAATCACATGCTTGGGCAACAATACAATCTATAGAGTGTTGCCCCTTGTGATATTATCAGACAATTATTTCTCTCATAGGATAAGCTCGCTCCGATGTGAAATAAAATGGTATAGACACATAAGTCTGCGATGAATATAATCAACTATATTCAATTCATATGGGATTATTACATAATGAACAAGCTCTTTCCCATATATAGGAGATAGTTTCCTATTAAGTAGGAAACAACTCAACCACAAATCTATATATATGTGAGTTGTTATAACTCCCAAACAACTCACGTATAATATAATAACATGATATTATGAGTTTGTTTATTACAACTCATAATATATTACATAATATTATTCATCCAAATATATGAATAATGTGAGCACTATATATGAAATCCTAACAGGATAGAGGGTCCTTGAACACGGGAGTATAATTTTTTGAAATGGAGATCCTCCAAAGGCATTGTCTCTTGAAATCTATATCAACCTCATAAAAGACAGGTGCATAGTGTGAAGTAAACCTTTAAAAATCAAATGAAGGCCCCTCTCCAGCTGGAGAGTTCAATTCCACAAAGAGGCTTGCCTATTCGAGTCATTTGAATGATAGTCTTCAATGATAGGCCAATCACTTTCATCAATGGAGATCCCTCTCCTTATCTCATTGATCTCTAATAGCTCTCCATGTTTTCTTCCTTCGATTTTGATTTTCCTAGCTCTAGAAACAATGTCTTAGCAGATCCCTATCAAAGAAAGTTCTTCTTCCTTCCACTTTGCAAATATTAGTAACAAATCTGACTTTGAGAGAGTTTTAAGACACTGGTACTCATTAAGAATCACATCAATAGGGAGTCGCCACTAAGGATTTCCACCTTAGTTGTGAAAAAGAACTAAATATGATATGTCAAATGTTTGTCAATGCTAGAAACTTGAAATGGAAATATTCTAAACTTTCTTTACCTTGATTTATCAAATGAAAGCTAGTGCACCAGGTGTGAAAATGCACTAAGTATGAATTTTCACACAACACTTGGAGCAAACAAGAAGTGTTTTACCAAGTATTTAATGTGACGCAATCCACTAGTTACCTAGTGAATGATGCTAGTTAGGTATTGATGGGCCAAACAGACATGAGCTAGCAATAGATCAACAAATCTGTCTTTAGTGTGCAAATTAGTTCCCAGTAATTCAAAACAATCCCCAACAATGATGCCACTTAGGTGTTGGTATCCAAATTTATTCTCCCTCAAAACTCTGAGCAACATCACCGGTTTTAATAGGAAAACTTAGAGATAGATTAGATAATGGTGAGTCATTTTGTAGTTGGGGATGAGATCTAACTAGCCCTTTGTCACTAAAATGTGGTGAAATGGATAGAACTCTCAAGAGGATTTGATCTATCCTCACTATTTTAGGTCATGCCTTTCAACCAAGGTAAGAGAACCTATTTTGTAACCTCTCTTTATTGAATAACAGTGATAAATCCTTCTTTTACATAAATTTCATAGAGAATACCTTGGGAAAATATGATCAACACACCAGATCTGACTCTCAAAGTTGTCACTTCTAGATCATGGAGATATTTTCACAACAAGGCAAAGGTTACTAAAGACATTTGAGACCTTGATTGCTTCTGCATGTTTTGGTAACAAAGATTATGCATTTGTGTGCACACAGGACAAACAGGGGTAGTACAGTAGGATTGGTTGTTTTTGAATGAATTTTTGGTGGGAGGTGGGAAAGGTGAACTTGATTCACTAGATCCTTGAGGAACCTTAAAAATGGAAGGTTAAACCAACAAAATGCCATAGAATAGCTAAAATGTTTCTTTAACTAGAATATGTGCTTCAATGGAGGCCTAGATTAGCACTCTTTCACACAATCTTTGAGATTCTATCATGAAGGCTCGAGTTAGAAAATCCAACAAAGCATCAAGATCTAAGTCAAATCATGCCTAAGGTACACCCAGAGGCTTATAGACAATCTCTATCAAATAGATGAAAGAAAAGTGATTTTAAATCGTTTATTCCAATCCCAGATGAAATATATTTTAGAAATGAAATTACGATGCCACTAAATTATCACAAGGGTTGAGGTTTGTGTGATTGAATTAGATTTAATATAAGATTGCAATAGAAACAAGAAAAACTACTTGCATACATTCAGAAATAAAACAAACACATTTTACTCAAGACAACATAGAATAACTCAAATTTGATTAAATCTATTAGTAGGGAAAAGTTTCTAGAACAATCTCAGAGCTTGTCAATGGCTGTACACTTTCAACCACCTTGACATGATTAGATTTAACCCAAAAGAGATATACAAGCTTCTCAAATGGTTTCTCAAAATGATGGGCTTTGTCACACTTTTTCTCTTAGAAAATTTATTCCCGACCCCCAACATTTCAACCTCCAACCCTTTACACAAAAAAATTGTGCCATTTATAACATTTACAACAAATTGCCTCCCTCCCTAAAAGATAAATTTTTTTAATGCACCAGTGCTTCGCCATGATTTAGATTGTGATTCTCGAATCAAATCATTGTAAAAATTACTAGGTGCTCGAGGGGGCAGATCTCATCGAATATCTCTCGTATTCAACTCCTTCCTCCGTAAATCACTCTTTCTTCAATTTTCCAACCACTTCCACCCCTAATATGTCAAATCGGCTCCTTTTACGCTTCGGGGAGAAGAAAAATGGAAAATCCAATCGAGCAAGATAGTGAAAACATTTTAATGGCAAAATATGTCTTCCGATTCTTCCCACCATACTCGGATATCAACATTAACTCCCCTCTCTACTGGGCATGTAGGCAATACCAAGAAATCATGAAGACTTGCACTTTCAGGTGTGTTTCAAGAAAATGGGGAAAATCAAATTTAGACTCTCAGCTGTCGTTGATCTTTACTTTGAATTTGGGCCATCCACGTGGAAGATTTGAAACTTAAAAACAGACCCAGGGGCTTCCTTTGAATTTTTATAACTTCTTGGAAAAATGGAAATAATTTCCTTTATGCTTCACACCTCCACCCTCAAGAAATGAGCCTAACACGTGTCCTAAGGTGGGCCCCAATGGAACCATGGCCAAATTCTGCCATTTTACTCCTTTTTGGAAAAGGGAAAATTTTCCAAGTTTTCCCCACAACTCCGCCTTCCGCCATTGGCCGAGTAAGCTTTTGACTATTTCCTTCCATCCTCGGCCATTTTTGATGTTCTAATTCCCAAAAAGGTTTTTTTTCCAAATTTCCCCGAGAGTCCGCACTCTGCCATTGACCGAGAGAAAGCTTTGACCTTTCCTTTATCGAGCCTGAGAGCCATTTTGATGTTTTTAGTCATTTACATGTCAAGGGGCAAAAATAAAATTACCCCGATGGTCTACCTCCCCGCCCTTTTGACTTTTCAAACTACTATGTGTCACCATGGCACACTTTGAGATGGTCCCAAAAATTGATACCTTGAAAGAACGTGAGCTCACAATGTGTCCTGGCCCAGCAAAGTTTATTTGAAGGCTTGAAGCTCAGTGGAAGGTGCCATGTGTAGTGCTCCTAGGCAGTCTCCTTTGGCCGTTGAAAATTGTAAGAAAAATGCAAACTGAACGGAGGCCTCCATGCATCATCTTGGTGCTTCTTTAAAAAGAAACTCAAGGGATGGTTCCCAAACATCTGCAGTTCCTCCATGTGTCTCCATGGTGCATTTTCAAGATGGTGCCCAAAGTGGAGGCCTTGAATGAGCGCGAGCTCGCCACAGGTCCCTGTTCCGCCAAACTCTACCAGTTGCATAAAAATTTGTCTAAGTCTGAGCAAAGCAGCGGAAACCTCCACGTGTCCTCCTGGCACTACTCCAAGGCCAAACCAAAAAGTATACCTTCAAATAAGCACCTTGCATCCACGTGGACACATTTTAAGTTGAGGTGATTCATAAAATTTTTTAAGTACCCAGCCGAGCCGCATCTAACCAAAAGGTGCCATGTCCCCTGTCGATGCAAGGATGCAAATTTGACCAAGAGAAACGTCCGTCAAACTGTAAAATATAGAAAAATGATCATTCATGCCTGAAAATAAAATTTCTCCAAGGATAGAGAATTTAGAAATGTTACAAGGCATAAATATGTTTCTCGAGATACATCCATTCATTGTCCTTCAAGTATTTAGGGAAAAATGACAAGGAAGACAATTCCCATGGAGAACGGAAAACATGGGAGAACCTGAGTTTTTAGATGAATAGAGAATGGGAGACCCAAATTACAGACCTTATCTAGAGGAACAAAGAAACAAGGTGCAAACCATGGACCCATAAGTGATCTACGACCTATGAACAAATTAAAAATGGCAACAAAGATTAACCAGGCACAACACGGGGAAAAAGAAAGTGACAGAGGCTGTAAATTGATAGATCTTCAAAGGAAAACTGGGGTGAAACTATTTTGAGCACCAACAGGACCCACTTTTATGTCTTAGAATTATTTTTAGGTTGTGGTATACACACAATCTCATTTTTTGATTTTTTTGGGTTTTGCGGTATACACACAACACCAATGAATCCAAGACCTACCAAATACCAACACACAGGCTCACCAATCCAACTAGCAATTATCACATGCTATCTTTGGATTCCATTTGTATTTATTTTATTAATTCTCGAAATGTTTTTATAACACTAAATGGGTGGGATCTGCCTAAACATGTATGCATGGGCATGTATGGGGGCATAAATCACACGTGCGTTATTTTGTCTCTAGAATAGCCACGAGCCAATAATGGTAGGATGGTATTTATATAAATTTTGATTTTTTTCTCTTAGTACCATACACATCAACACAATTACCATGACATAAATTTAAAAATATTTTTGTCCCACTAGTTTTACTATTGGAACATGCCTTTATATTTATAATAGGGGAGAGGAGAAAACTCTATTCAAGGGTTTGTTTCTACTCACACACATATATTATATTTAATTTTTTAAAAATAATCTTTTATAGTTTAACATGTTTTCTACTTACAAAGTTTGTTTTGAGTTGGAGTGACCACCCCACACCCATTTTCTAAGACAATTTTTGAAGATATTAAAATTGCTTGTTAAAAAAACATACACTACCGATTGAGGTTTTATCATCCAATGATTGACACAAAAAAATATAATACTATTCAATTTACATGTTGTTACATTTAATATAAAAACTAATTTTAAATATAACATCTTGCATTAAAAATCACCAACCTTGCTTTATTGCTAAGTGGTTAACAATTTCTTGAAAAATAAACTGGCAGATGGACTGCATTTACACAACCTATTATGAAGTGGAAGACTAGTTGTTATGGAGTCCCATACGTTGGTTGTTGTAGCCTCTACCATTTAATAACATATTAACTCCAATATGTTTTAAATTTATTTCCCTCCAATGCATCTTAACTCTTAACTCCAATGCGTTGGTTTTGAAAAGACTACCCAGATCTCCATTTTTTTCCTATAGGTGACTCTCTTTTAATCTATTCCTTGTGTTAGGTTGTGGAGCCTATTTTCATGTGAGAAAATGTTAAATAATGTACACTAAGAGTACTTGTACACTTTCCAAAGTTGTCTCGAGCAGGGCTCCAGGGGTGGCAAATTTCCGATAATTTTTTTTTGGCCTTAAAACATGCCTCGATATACTAGGAAACATGATTTTCTCATATGGGAAAGATTTTTGACCGATAGTTTTATGGGATGGTTTTATCCCATGGTTTTGATACCCATAGTTTTGTAAAACTACTTCAGCAGTTGTCTACTTATATGGTTTTATGCATATGGTAGGGATAATGTAACATTGCAGATGTGTTTTGAATTCGGGTGTGAATTCTGTAGAGTTTGTTGAGCATAGCTCCAAACAAATTTGGGTATTGTATTGAGAGAGCGGTGGCTTGTAATAAAATCTGAGCAAGTGATTCTTGGTTGACGTAGCCCAAATTGGGTGATCCACATTGAATATTGTCTCTTTGTGTTGTGTTATTTTATACTGTAATTTTATTTGAGATCTGTAATATTTTTGCATATTAGTTTCTACTGTTGAGATTTTGTGAGGGATTATTCCACATATTTCATCCCTTATTTCCTAACACCTTGCAATATGCAGAAAGAGGGACATCTATTCTTACAAGTTTTATTATTACATATAGAAGCAAGGGACTGTTTTTTACTATATTTCTTGTAAGATTGAGTGAAGGACTATCATTGTGTAGAAAAGAAATGGATCAGTACTCATTAAACTCAGAGGTGAAGATGGATGCAAGCAGGAAGAAGGAAATACACGGTAAAAAAATCATAGAGTAAAGAGTTAGGGAATAATCACATGGGTTTTCTCAGAGCGGGGGAGAATAACATAAATGTGTGGTGGTGGTAATGGTCTTGGTCCTATCCTAATGATGAGTAGTAACACTAACATGAGTAAGTTTGCTATGGAGAATTCCATGTGGCAATGCACATGCATAATATTTTATCCCTCGACTCTCCATGAATTATCTTGGGGATCTGTGGCACCATGGAAAAATATAAATATCTTATCAAGAGGTAAGAAAAATTTGTACATGTAGGGAAAAAGGGACATTGATTTTGTTTTTTTTGTTTTTTTTTTGTAGAGTGACATTTATGTGAACTACACATTTCTTCCTACTAAGAATGGGAAGACGAGATTATTGTGAAAATTAAAGATATGTTTCAAGGAAATTGAAGAGGGATAAATAAGTCCATTTGCATACGACACTACCTAGGTCACAAGGGGTGCTTCCATGATGGATCCGAGAAGCCACAATTTCCCCATGCCCTCTTCTCGGCCCTCAATTTATAGGTGAATTGTGTTTTTAAACACAATAATTGTCATGTGAAATATTTTATTTCCCCATATACTCTACAATCTAAATATGAATTTAAAGAATAATTTTACCTATTTGACCATGAATTGTGGTTTGACATCCTATTTTTTTCTTTTGCGGTATTTGAATGAATGAATGTTCTATGTGACAAACCTAGTGAGGATACTTCCCCATTAAGGAAATGATAGGAAGATAAATATGATTATTGTGTTCAATTTTGATCAATTATTATCAATTGTATTGTATCACTTTCTTGAAAATAGAAAAGAAAAAACAATCAAAATATTTGTATCCTACAATTTTGCTTCTCTATGGAACACATTTTTTTAGAGACAATACAAAACTCGGTTGTTTTCCATTACATATTTGAAGAAAGTGTACATATAGAAACATATCTAGGTCATCTATTAATTATGATATCATATGTGGTTGTGAGTACAACAATCTATAATAGCCATGGCCTTCCAATGATAAAAAAAATACTTGGCCCAAACAGCTTATATATGTATACATATATAACCTGTGTGGGCCAAGTATTTTTTTATCATTGGAAGGCCATGGCTATTTTATATTGTATAATAAGCCTCCAAACAATATTATACTATCTATAGCCCTTGTTTCAAAAAACCAAGAAATGGTGGTGGTGAGTCTGTAACCATACTTGAAGTTGATGTGTTGCATGTTTTTTTATTAAGGGCAAATAGTTTTGAAGGGACTATACCCTGTATACAAAAGGGCTCAAAAGCCAGATAGCATAGGTGAGAGAAACAACCCAGAGAAGGGAAAACGGCCAACCTAAGAGGGCTCATTAGCCAGATATGACAATACATGAGAAGAAAGGATCCAAACAAACAATGATCCAAAAAGTAGCAGAAAAGATCAAAAAGAAAACAAAAGATATGCAACATATAAAAACTCCGCCAAAAAGCAGCTCCAGAACCGCCAGATAACAGCAACTTCACAACCAAAAATAGCAACACAACAACCCATTACTTGATAGCCCTGTCAATCTTGGTTTTGATAGCCTACAGCGACATGAAGAAGGCAATGGCAGTGGCCTGAGAGGAGTCTTTCATATCCGCCTGAGCAATTGCAATATCCCTTTTCTCTTTGGGGCCCCAAATGTCTTCATTAATCCCACTTAAACTGCAAACACTATGAACATGTTGTTCAATGAAATTATAAATGCTTTTAAGGGTAGAAAGTATGCAGTCATTGTGACTTTTTGCATTCCCCATTCTGCCATCCAAAGACTGTAACTTCTTGAAAACTTCAGCAATAACCCCCTCTTCATCATCACTTTGAAGTATTCCTTTTCCCTTAGCTTTTTCCATATTTTTTATAGTCCCTTTGAGCTCTTGTATCTCCTTTTCCAACCTGTCCACTCTGTCCATCAAGTCCTCCTCCTTGGGTTCCTCCATCGGTTTGCTGATATGCAGGAGGTTCTCAGCAAGTTCCAGGTCTTTGTGACTCCTGAGGACCCATTGAGAAGAAGGGATTTTAGTTTTTATGCTCTTGCTTTTCTTGCAGAAGCAGCAACTTCAATCTTCCTTTTCAGCAGGGGGAGTGGAAGTGGTGTGAGCAGGTGGAGGTATGGAGGAAGAGGGTGGGGTAGGATTCATGGGGGCAGCTAGTACAGTGGTGATGGATCAGGAGGATAAGCCCTTGGTGCAAAGGGACAGCCCTAGAGTGGCTCTGAACTTCCCTAATTGATTTCTCCAGTGAGTTTATCAAGTAGTGAGGGAAGCTGATGATGATATTTCTACGAAAGTGATTAAGAAATATCAAATGTTTTTGAGGTATAGTCACAAATCTTCCTTCAAGAGTTACATACCTAACAACCATCCTGGAAAGCTCAGCAAAAGGCTCAGGAATCGATGCCACCTTGATGCCAGCAGTCACAAATTCAAGATTCTCCCCATCGTCCAGGAACTTCTTGGTCTCCACCTCCCTGTCAACCTTCTTATTGAAGAATTTGGTGCCCTCCAGGCTGAGGCCGTATGATCTGGGCGATGAGCTCTTCGTGATCTCAATCTCCATGTTACTGTATTTGACAATCCGATTCTTCCATCCCTAGGAAAATCTAATAGAAATGTCTTGATCAAATCCTTGAATCCTTTCAATTAAATTAGATAGACCCCGATTTGAAGGTAGTTCCAAAGCACCGTATCCTCTTTCCACGCTGGATTGTGGGTCGGTTCAGTTTTGCAAGGTGGAACCCCATGTTTCCACTGTTTTTGTTCCTGTTCTCAACGGTAAAAATGCTATCACTATGTGGGACAGGCTGAGCTTTGATGTTGGTTTTTGAATCTTTCCCTTCCGTGAAAGCAGGTTTAATTATTATACCATACTTGTAATTATTTCCCCGCTCCTTGGCTTTCCTCCTATGCCAAGAAATGATGACAGTCCACTCACACATATCGCATCAATCATACATATCTTATGTGATGTCATCATATTGTACTTGAGGATCCGCACATTAGCATCCACATTACAGCCGTTAGTGTTGATTTTCTCGGCCATGTAGATCATTGATTATGGCTTTATTGATTTGAGTGGGCAGAACATCCCCCCTAAGCCAAGTTTGAAAGGTATTAGTAACACCAAGGTTTGCCAAACTATCTGCGACCCTATTTCCTTCCCGATAGGTGTGGGTGATTTTAACATTTTCAAAGCTCTTGCATATATCAATAGCTTCACCAATGAAATCTCTAATTGACCAGCTGGGGTGTTGCTTTTTGTTTAATAGATTGATGATATTCAGAGAATCACCCTCAATTATAATATTCAGAATATTACAATCTCTGGTAAGTCTTATACCCCAAAGAGCCACCAGGGCTTCAGAGTAATGATTAGTCTGCCTGCCCATTCTCCTAGAAAAAGCAGCAACAAAACAACCTCTTTGATCTCTGATGACTCCCCCTCCTCTAGAGTCCCCGGATTGCCTTTTGAGGCCCCATCAAAATTTAACTTGTACCAATCAGTGGGAGGCTTAATCCATCGGACGGTGTTTCTATCTATACCATTGTTATTCTTATTGAAGGCAGTGTCAATATTCCAATCAGTCAGGATGTATTCTTCCTTCTCAGGGTAAAGTCTATTTTTAGGAGGTTTAAATCTAGCAATATTATCTTGCACAACAATGATAATTTCCTTGTAGACTTTGTTACATGCCTTTCTAGTGTTTCTGAAAATGCTATCCTTCCAAACTCTCCACATAGTGTGGGGTAAAATGAGTTGCCACAATCTCTTCACCACACAATGCTTAAACGGAGAGTCCCATTGTTCCCAGGCCTGAAGACAGGTAAGGGGAAAAATCCATCTCTGATTAAATTTTGCAAAAACAAGCTGCCAAATTTTGGAAGCATACTCACAATGGAGGAATAAATGTTTTATATCTTCTACCTCTTTCTGACACATGCAACATCTATTCGGCATGATGAATCCCTTCTTGATGAGGTTGTCGTTAGTCAGGATCTTGCCATTAATGATTAGCCACCAAAAGAAGTTCACTCTAGGGGTTAACTCAGGCATCCACAACTTGTGCCACTTAATTCCCCATCAAAAGAATCTTTCCAGATGAGTTCATCCTTAAGATTTTGATTACTAATATGGATTAGAGAAAGTTGATTATGTAAAGATGAAACATCAGCCTGTACATTATCATTCTCCACTTTTAGTTGTTTCCATTTTCTTTTGTTTCCATCCCTCTCAATGTATCCCTGGATTTTGTGTCCATACTTTGTAATTAAGCTGTCTTTAATGTGATCATAAGAAGAAATCCAGTTAGAATTAGTTCAGAAGTTAATGTTTTGCCCATCCCCAAGCTTCCAGCTACACCCCTGAGAAAGAATGTGTCTGCTGTGAAGAAGGTTGTTCCAGAAAATAGAACCACTCGGAAGAGACTGATCATAAATGAAGGAAATCTTGTTTTGGTTTGAAAGATATTTGATCTTAACCAACTCTGTCCAAGGCTTGTGCTCTTTTATAAGTCTCCAACCTAACTTTGCAATAAGGGCAGCACTCATATGTTTGATATCTTTGATGCCTAACCCCCCAAGCCTCTTTGGTTTACATACCTGCTCCCAAGCCACAAGATGATATCTGAACCTGTCCTCAGTACCGTGCCATAAAAAGTGCTTTTGAATCTTTTCAATACTGTTCATCACTGCTGCTGGTATGTTGAACATTGACATGATGTAAATAGGCAAGTTTTGGAGCGTGCTTTTAACCAATAGGCACTTTCCTGCACTTGAAAGTACAACTCCTTTCCAGCCAGCCAATTTTCTTTGAAATCTCTTAATAAGATCATTCCAGACCTCCACAGAAATCTTGCCAGTACTTAAAGGTAAACCTAAGTAAGTAGCTGGAAGAGAATTAATAGTGCATCCTAGAATATTAGCAATCTTTCTTTGCCTTTCCAAAGGAGTATTGAAGAAATAAATAGAGCTTTTGTCAAAATTAACTTTTTGTCCCGAGGCTTCCTCATAAAATCTAAGGACAGTTTTGATAGCCTTTGCCTCAATGATTGAGGCCATCAGGAGAAGCAGAGTGTCATCAGCAAACTGTTGGTGGGAGGAGATCTGATTGCCAGTTGGAGGAAATCCTTTTAGCATGCCAATGCAAATAGCTTTGGAAATAGATCTACTTAAACTGTCAGCCATAATAATGAATAATAGAGGGGAAATTGGGTCTCCTTGTCGATTCCTCTATTGCTGGCAAAAAAACCCACAGGTTCCCCATTAACAACCACTGAGAATCTAGAGGTAGAGATACAAGAGTGAATGATTTTTCTGAATTTGATTTGAAAACCAAACTTGGATAAGACCTCATCCATGAATCTCTAGGAGACTCTGTCGAATGCTTTATGCATGTCTAACTTGATAGCCATCCCTGCCTTTTTACTTTTATCCATAGAATGTATAGTTTCATGAACCATGATAATTCCATCTTGAATAATTCTTCCCTGAATGAATCCGCTCTGCTGTTGTGAAATGATCTCCATAAGAATAGGTTGCATTCTAGTGGTGAGAATCTTTGTGAAGATCCTATATATAACATTAACTAAACTGATAGGCCTGAAATCTTTGAAGTCCTTTGCATCCAACTTTTTCGGGGCAAGCACAATGTGTGTATTATTTAGTTCTTTAATGAGATTTCCAGTTCTATAAAACTCATTAACAGCTTTCAAGAGATCTTCAGAGCATATTTCCCAACATCTTTGGTAAAAGTTAGCTGAAAATCCATCTGGACCCGAGCCTTATCCCCCTCTAAAGCAAAAACAACCTTTTTTAATTCCTCTATGGTGACAATTTTTGAAAGACTTTTAAATCTCTCAGCAGGTATTAGATTATTAGGAATGGAGTCTAAGAGAAAAGAGGCCGCTTGTTCATTGTAGGAGTTATTCTCAGTGAGAAGGTTCTTGTAAAATTTAAGTGCTTCCACTTTGATGTCCTCAGAATCCTTAGTAATGTTTCCATTGTCTTTAGCAACCTCAGATATTCTGTTACAAGCTCTATGTTTGAGGGCTGTCAAATGAAAAAATATTGTATTCCTATCTCCTGCTTTAAGCCAAAGGGCTCTAGACTTCATTCTCCAAAAGGATTCTTCATGGTTGTTTATATTATGCAGATCCGAGAGAAGTTTTTTTTCCCGTTGATGATCCTCTAGAGACATACCTTTCACGGAAACATTTAGTTCAAGCTCTTCTAGCTGCTGCTTAAGTTATTTCTTCTTTTCAAAAATGTTTCCAAAAACCTCTTTATTCCATATTATAATCTTTTGTTTAACATTTTTCAAATTCTGCAGAAGCCTGAATTGGTCCGTCCCAATGCCTTCCTAATACCACCACTCTTTAATTCTGTCCAGAATATCTTCATGCTCGAGCCACATTTTCTCAAATTTGAAATTGCCATGAAAAGGTTTTGTCTAATTGAAGAAATTTAGGACAATTGGATTATGATCAGAGCCCGTTCTGTGGAGAGAAGAAAGATGAAAATTCTGATCCAAGATCCAATTGGTAGAAATAAGAGCTCTGTCAAGTTTAACCTGGATTAAGTTCTCCCCAAATCTTCTGTTGGACCAGGTAAATTGATTGCCATGAAGCTCTATGTCCATAAGATTAAGAGTCGAAATGAAGCCAACAAACTCTTCCATACCAAGAGAGAATTTAGAGCTTCCCCCAAATTTTTCTCCCAGATTTAAAGGAGTATTGAAGTCTCCCATAACCAACTAGTTCATGTTCTCAACATTGCTTCAGAATAAGGTTAACTCTTTCCATAGATTTCTTTTACCAGTAGCAGTATTGGGTGCGTAAATATTAGACAGAATCCAGCTATGATTATTTTCAAGACTTTTAAAGATAATAGCTAAATGGTTCTGGGAGGAGGAGAGTACCTTACCGTTAACAATCTTGGTATCCCAAAAGATCGCTAAGCCTCTAGAAGCCCCTTGAGAATCAACAACAGCAAAGGCAGCGTTCTCCCAGAAATATCTTTTGCAATCTTCAACTGCCTTACTTTTCATTTTAGTTTCCTGAATAAGAAGGATGCTTGGGTCTGTTTGATCTTTTAATTTCCTTTAGCATTCTTTGCTTAGGCCCCCCATTGAGGCCTCTGACATTCCAAGAAATAACCTTCATTAAATTTTTTTTGGAGATGCAGTTGCGGATGGTTCAAAATTCTTTGTGTACCATCTGCAATTTCTTTTTCAGTCTCTTTTTCTCTTGCTTCTCTCTTTGATAGCCTGCCTTTTCTATATGTGACTCCAATATTTGCAGTTCTTCTAGTAGTGGCCCTTGTGATTCTTGAGGTGGAAGCTTCCCAACTTCCAATCTGCTTCTTTTTATCACTATAGAGTGATTCCGAATTTCTTCCAGACTTTTTAGACCTCTTTTCTTTCTTCTCACTAAGATGAATCCATCATTATCACAATCTGGTATATTTTCCTTGCTAATAGGGGTAATTTCCCCATCCTCTTTTCCTGTGACAATATCAGTCTGTTTATCCATTTTAGAAGCTAGCTCCTCCATATCAGTATCCTCTTTATCTTGGTTTAGATCTCGTGTAATGGATTCCAGATCCTCTTTGACTTTTCCTTGTCTCATTTTGAGTTTCTCCAGAGAGTTGTTTCTATTTAACAGCTCTTGATGAGCAGTGGTTTTTTCCATCTCTTCTTCCATATAAGAAAGAGAAATGATAACTTTTTCATTTTCTTCATCAACCTCCATACTCAACTTTACCGGATTTGGTGTCAAAGTGTTCATTGCTGAATCCACTGACATATCCCTTTTGCTTTCTTCCTCTTTTGTCGAATCCAGATCGATTTCTGTTGAGTCTCAACCAGTTTCTTAGGTCTCCACAGTTTTCTATAAACCGGTGGCCTCTTCACCTTAAATCCTTTTTTCCGTTCTTTTAACCTGGAATGTCTCTGCAAACGTCTACTTCCAGTAGCTAGATCAGTTAGCGGCTCTTTATCAGCCTTATCCGTCTGTTTCTGTCTTTGAGCTTCAGATATATCTGAGGGTATTTCCAGCTTTTGTACTATTTGTTCAGGGCATTTGCTGGCAAAGTGGCCTAATTTATGACATTTGCTACATCTTAGTTGGAAAGCTTCATATTCTATTTGTTGTTTCCATGCTCCAAATTTGGACTGCAGAACGATGTGATCAGGAAGCTCTTGATCCATTTCAGTAGAGACACAGAACCTAGCAAATGCCAGTCTTGACCTATTTCTCATGGGCCCATCCACCCAATAGGTGAACCAATCGATTTGGCTACATGAAGGAGGATTTCATCATCCCATAAATGAAGGGGTAGCCCTGGGAGTCTACACCAGATGGGTATGGCATGAATGTTCTCAGCATATGGATTGAATCCAGGATACCATTTTTTTAGAAATAGTCCCATATTACCCAGACACCAGGGACCACCCAATAAGATAGAGTCAACATCAGATTGAGATTAAAACGGGCCAGAAAAATCCCTTTGCCATGGTGGTGATGATCAAATCCCCTTTTGGTTTCCATCTGCGAATGGCCCATTTTCTGATAATGTCCACATTGGGTCGTGACCCCAAAAATTTGCCGACAAGGGCCAGATTGGTTTTCTCCAGTGCCCTATGCAGACATCCGTCAGGCACCTGTAAGTGGGTCACCCCTTCAACATCTTTTGTACTTTTAAAATCAGATCACATGCAGGCTGAGGCCCCACATTTTTGTCAGGAGGAATCTTTACAACATCCGCCCAGGCTCTAGATCCAAAACTACCACCTTTGGTCGATTCTTTCTCTTTTACCAGTGCTTTAGCAGCTATTACGCAGTCCTTTGAAAGACATTCAGCAGCCAGAGCTGCTGAAACCATGCTTTCAAAACCCTCACGCAGCCCTCCCACATTTTCAAACACGCAGTCCTCCCGCATTTTCAAATAGAAGTTACTATGTAAACTTGGTTTTCTATTTTTATTCTTTGGCATGCAAGTGGAGAGCTCTTCCCTCTCCCTCTCAAGTTGTTGCATGAATATTCATTCTCGCTATTTTTTTTTTTTGAGAAAGGGTTCATAATTTTTAGCCATGGTGTTGCATGTTAGTGGTTGAGTTCCAATGTTGGTTTCTTGAACATGTGTAATTAAGAATGGATTGGAACCCCTTATGAAAGTTTAACATGCATTAACATCAATCGGGAAAATGCATGGAAATTAATTCCATTAATAATGGGTATTCTTTAGGAAAAGTATTTTGTGGAGTACTTAGTCTCCTTTGCCTTCCAAACTCCTTTCTTTCCTTCTCAAACTCTTTCTCCTTTCTTTATTGGAATCTTTGGATCCTTTCTTTCTCTTTCTTCATCTTTTTCTTGCCTTTGCATCAAATTCTGATGTTCTTTTTCTTTCCTTCTAATTTCCTTTTCAATATTCTCTTGTTGCTTTTGTTCACTCCTAGAAATTCTCTCTATCTTCTTCTCTTGCATTTTTACCCTTATTCTTTACTTCAACTCTTCAATTTCTTTCTTATGTTTCTCTTTTTGCATGAGTAGCTCCATACATTGATTAGTAGTAATGAGTTGAGATTCTCTACTTAGTCGTATTTCATCATTACAATTTGACCTTGATGAATCCTTTACCATTTCCATTGGAAGTTTACAAATTTTAATAATGGAACTTTGTCCTCATTTTTCCTCAATTTTTTTTTTCAAAATTTCTTCTCTAATATCCACTTCCTCCAACTCTGCTACATTAATTTGTTCCTCATCTAGAGTGTTGAAAAAGTAGTGGGCCACATCTGACTCATGAAGTAGTGATGGTTTTTAGGGAGTAGATAAGGTGTCTTCTTCATTTTTGTTCAAATTGACACCAAGATTAAAAGCAACTTCTTTCATCACATTAAGATAATTAACTTTGGTAGGAAGTGCTAGTGACTCATTAAATTGACTCCCTCTAGCTTGTGTTATTGCTTGTTGGTGAAAAAATTCACTTATATTTTGTTCAACATGTTGAACATCACATTTATTACTTTATTTTTATGTTGATTACAATCTCCACATCTTTGCTACACTTCTCACCGCTTGACACCTCTAAATTATCTCTAGCTAGCCTTAACATAATTTCTGCTACATGTGATTCATATTGATTAGATGTGTCAAATAATTTGTTAGGTGCCAAGTCCTCATCAAATGCATTTGGATTAAGAGGCCATATACTTGTCCTCTTGAAACCTTCTTTAATATTTTCAGGGGAAATATCCCTTTGGAAATCCCTACTCTCCATATGTAGCTAATTCTACCATGTTGACATCTATCCCATGTTTCGTAATGCCCCATCATGATACGCCATCACGAAAGGGGTAAATCCTTTCACAAGACCCCTCTCATCTTTGTGTTATCAACTGCGTTCATGGGAACTCGAGCTTGAATTTCATTTGATGACAAGATCATACTCATGATCGCAATCATTCCTCGATACCAGAATAATTGTGATATTAAGTGAATAATTAAGTAAAACTAAGACGGAAAACTATGAATTTAAAATTAAACTATATACATATACATACATACATACATACATATACATACATACATACATACATACATACATATATATATATATATATATATATATATATATATACACATACACACACACACACACACACACACACACACACACACACACACACACACACACACACACACACACACACACACACACACACACACACACACACACACACACACACATAAAGGGGAATGGATAGGAAGGTCTTTTTAAAGTGTTGGTTGGTGAATGGAGTAGATAGTTGCACATGAAGGCTTATAGGTTAGATTTATATGGGAGGTGTGCAAGAATGGTGTTGTAGGTGTGTGAGTTAGGATGTTAGTAACAGAGCATGAAGCAACACATCCTAAATGCCTTTTCAAACCTATCAATTTCATTGCATAATAATACAAGCACTTTATCATGAGATTCTCGAGTCGTTAAACATGATGAAACCCGGAGTTAACGTTGTTGATTTAATAGTAATTGGATAGTTGCGGTGAGTGCAAAAGTGGAGAGTTGTCTTACTAATAATGATAAAACAAGGTTTCGTGCACCCATAATTAAATAAAAATAATGTTACAAGAAATGGTGTTACATGGAGCTCCTGCTAATAGCTTTCTTAAAATTGTTCCATTGTGGGGTTGAGCTAGCCATACATTAAGAGATAAATTTATAACTCGAGTATCTCCACATTTTTCTATATACAAATTTATTGAACGAGATCTCTACCTATATCTGAGGTGGGTTCGAAGTATCTGGGAAGATATACCACTTGTTGCTTTGGCTTGTTTGATGTATACAAAATACTAAGAAGATGATCGAATAATAAGAGGTATTATATTTGGGAGTTTTGTCTAGTTGTATTCATTTTTCTATTTATTCTTCTTCTGCGCACTTGTGTTACATGCATTGCAAATTTTGTATAACCATCCTCAAGGTAGAAAACTACCACTTAATTCCCACTCCTTATCTTTATTGCGATTAGTTTTTTGTATTGATTAATACGTTGGAAGTTCCCTCCCTATTATTCCATGTATGCCTTACAAGACTTGTCTTTGTCACTTTACCTCTATGTGAAACAATCTATTTATCCTTTTCATTCCTCCTCGTCAACACTTTATAGGATTTTTTCTTTAAAAATGGATTCTTTTGTCTGTATTATGGTGGCTGGGGCATCCTCTTAAATGATGAGGTTTGAAAATTGTAGATGCAATAGAAGGAAAATGGATTCTTTGGCAAAGGCACGAAGATTGTTTTGTTATTATTTTTTGTTTTCAAGGGGATGCCTCAGGGAAAGATTAGCATGCCCCTGCGCCAAGTATGCAAATAGTTTGATAAAAAATCTAGGAAGAAATCGACTCCTGGAGTGTAAGGATTGCATGGTGTTCACCCATCAAATTGTAATGGAAAGTGAAATTTTCAAATGTATAGAAAATTTGTATGAAAAAGGGATAGGAGCATATAAAATGAAAATGGTTTTGTTGAAGTGGTTCTAAGACTCTCAAGAAAAGGAAATTTGGGGAGTGTATTATAAGAACACAAACCATTTGATGTAATTTTGGTGAGAGGGATGAAGCATGTGGAATATGATGTGAACCCAATTGAAGAACCTCGTACACCGCGGATGCTAATATTTTCCACGCATGGTCCCCTTACCTTTATATTTTATAAATTTTTCATATTTTTGGTTCTTAATTTGTAGTATAATAGAAATAATAAATAAATGGATAATTAAACAATTGGATATTTAACCAAACTAGATAGTGGAAAACAACAAAACTCTAGCTTTTGATTTGTGTAACCGATTTACACCTCGACCATCAACCAAGATTGCTCCCACAACCTTATATGTTGTTAACCCAGTGGTATTAAAATTAGTTGTTCATGTATGATGGTATTGGTGAGAGTTAGATGATTAGTCAACTAAAAAAATCTAGTTCTGTCTACCTTGCAAAGTTAGAAAACACGATATTCTAAATGCCTAAAAGAGATGTTAAGTTAATTCTGCATTCCTTCTTATATGGGGAGTCACTTAAAGCCTTCGATCGACCTCATTTGATAGTTTTTGCTCTTTTTGATGCCCATCTAGGATCCCTATTACCTCGCTTTGTAGTTTTAGAAAGCTTCTAAAAGTGAAATGTTGGGTTTCGTTTCGACTCATTGTTTGGACCGTGAGAAAAGAAATGTTGATCCGCCTTTGCAATGATCTAGTATTGTTACTAGATAATTGTGTGTAGCCTTTAGCATGGGGGAAAAAATTATAGCTAGTTTGGTAAAGTGGTTTTGCAGGCCTTCACTCACTTTGTTTGACTAGGGAAAATCGGATCGATTACGATTGGTGGCTCAAGAAAACCAATCGCCGTTTATGTAATCATTTTATCGAGTTCTCAACTATGTCAGTTCTTGTGAATTCTTGGTATATAGGAGGACATGTAGGAATTCACCCATTGTGCATTTACCCATCGAAAGACAATTTTTGAGCACACTTTTTAGCCTCCAAGCTAAAACTAGACATTTTGTAGCTATTAATTAAATGTTAAAATAAGGTCGTATGACCTTGTAAGGAAAATAAACCGTCGTGAAAAATTATTGAAACTTATAAATAACTGTATGAAACTCTCCCTTGTGCCTTGTTGTGTGAAATATGGAATTTGGAAAAATAACATTTCTCTCTATTCTCTCTCTTCCCTATCTCTTTCTCTCTCCTCCTTTAGATATGAAATGAAATGTATATATGTCTCTAACCCTTTTCTCATTTGTGTGTGAATTATTATGTTTATGTAAAAGGAAAATAAAAAATGTTAATTATGTTAGATTGAGGTGTATGTCATGCCAACACTTGTGCTGACCATGTGGTGGTTGCAGTCTTAGAGACACGAAGAAAGCAAAGTGTACTAGTGAACTCATAACTGGTTTATTTAGAAAAATGTAATTGTACAAGTTGTAGCAATAATAATGTTAAATATATCAAAAGACTTATTATTGAAATTTTGTAATATGTATGAGTCATAAGAGTTTAGGGTTGTTTGGGAAATGTGTATCTAACCATGAGTGTCATTTTGATTCAAAATTATGTATTGTAAAAGTTAGATATATATGTTAAATGTAATTGAGTTTGACATCTTATAGTTCTTTTTTAGTGTGAAATTGATGACTAAATCTTTGGTGTGTTGTGTTATTTTCCTTGATAACGTAGAAAGAAAATATAAATAAAACAATCAACCTTGGTATAAAAATCTCACATAACTACCTTCTTGTGTGATCCTTCTTAACATGGAAAACTAAAACCATAGGGTAAACCTAAATCATTAAAATTGATGGAAAATTCTAGCTTAAGGAAATAAAATCCCAAGTTTGAGGTTATCATCTTAGCTTGTATGCTTAGCGACATTATCGTGAACCTAAAAGTTAGGAATGACATGGTTAAACTTTGTCTTGGGTATGGGGTTCCCTCCTAGGATTGGTAGTCATGTGTGTAGTAAGGAGAATGTGTTTTCTTAAGGTAGTACTCCATGGGAAACCAACCTTTAACATAATGTAAACCCTCTTTGCTCGACACACATGTAGAGTGAAGGGTGTTAGGTGGCAAATATTTCCAACTACTCTTGAAAGTAACCTTTAGCAGTTGGGATTATAAATGAACTTGACACCAAATTTAGATTATCGTTTGGGATTCTATGGTAAAATTTTAAGATTTAATTGTGGAACTAAAAACATTTTAATTTATAATTAGTTTGTAAAAGGATAACCATGAGATTGTATGCTAGGAGAAAAGTAAAATTTTGATCTTTCTTGTAACGTGTTTAAATCATCAGGTTGAGATAAATACAATCTATGACACGTGAACTTTAATGTGAACCTTAATCTTTAAATGAAGAGTTACTCCCTCTTTTTATCCCACTTTTCCCATTGTTTAATAAATGTATGATGTGAAATTAGGTAATCATATTCTTGAGGAAATTCCCTAGGACGAGAGCCAGTAGTCTTAGAAGCATGCAAATGTTCCCTATTAACAAATGGGTTACATAACTAATTTCAAAACACTATTTAAATCAAGTTAAGTGAAATTATTTTAAGATGAATTTAAATGATTCGAGTGGATCCTATATTTTAGTTACCTAAAAATGAGAATATTTAGTGTGAATCCCCTTTGACCCCTCTCAAACAAGAGTGTATACTTGACAAGAGGTATTGAATTTACCTAGAGATACATGATTATTGTTAGAGATAAGGGTGTTCAATAACTCTAGTTGTGACCTTAGTAAGGTGTGTAAAATTTATAATTGAATGTATCCTTGTAACATGCATCTAATAATTAATTTCCCAGGAATCCAAACTTGGTTGAGTGTGAAATCATACTCCTTAGGATCTTAGTGATTAAGTAAATGACATATGACATATGATTATCAAATATTGTAAATATTGCTTTAGAAGGATTTTAAACATGTAAAATTTTATAAATTTTGCATTTGAACCCCTTTTCACCTCTTATATAAATGCATCACTTAGCATGTAGTAGTGGGTTTCCATGTGCTTCTCATATGGTGTAAAATTTTTTCCCATCTATGAATGTTTTTGAAGTTAATAGATCATGGAGCCTCTCTTAAGGTAATTTGTGAAAGAAACATTGATGGATATTTACTTAATGATTTAAATAGTTCCTTAGAATAAATTTGAGATGCATATAGTTGTTGGGTTGTCATGTATTAGGAATTTAATACTTGAGTGTTTAAGAGAGATGAAATGAGTTGTTTTGTGAAAGTTCATGATCCTTGTATTCATGAAGCCCTATGTGTAAATTATGTATCATTTAAATTACAATTGTGCTAAAATAATGCCAATAGTGAGACCAAAGTGTGATGTAAGTGTAAAGAGTATAAGAGTTAATGATATTTTGGGTTAGGAATAATGTCATACTTGAAGTCCTTATAACTCAACTAGACATTTTCATGTTGTTAAAAATAAATATGAATTTCTCTTGGTGAGATCAAAATTTCGAGCAAGACAAAAGATATATATAAATCTAAATAAAATTTCTTGATGTGAAAATGTTGAATGGATTCAAACAAGTTATTGAACTATAACAACTATAATAGGAAAATAAAGATATTGTGATGGAAGAATGTTTATGGGAAGAGGTATCTTGAATCTAAATCTCCCTTAAATCCTAATATTTCTTCCTTGACTTCACATTAGTTTCCCTTGTGTAACAAGGGTAAAATTTAAACATCAAATAAATGTTTGAGAAGCAAAACCTTAACATAAGAATGAGAGAATTAGGAATTTGTATGCATTTTGAAATATGGCAAATAATTATTTAAGTTATGGAGATTATCATAAGGGATAAAGAGCCAAATTAATTGTTTTCATATTGTAAGTTGAATGTTAAATGAATTTAAGAATATGTAGGTGGAAAAAAGAATTTATCCTTGCATAAAAATTCTCTTACAATTTTAATCGAAACTAAGATGTAACCATGGTAATGTTGTGTTGTGGATTTTCCAATCCTTGGGCCCCTCTTTTGTGGTTGATTCATTGCTAGTATTCGTTCATTAGGGAAAGTGTGGCATCAACATGTATATGGTGTTATCATGTTGTCTATGTGGGTCGATGTTTTGTTTAAGTGTCTTATGTGATGTTAAGTTTATCTATTGGATCCCATGTGGTGTTGTGTAGTGAGCATTTACAAAAAAAAAATTTATTCTTGAATTTTTACTATTGTATTTGTGTGTTAAATTTTTGGGCGTTTCATATGGTATCGAGCTAGGTTAATATTCTTGAATCTCTGGATATATTGGAGTTGTGATGGTTATGCATGGTGGTGGTGGAGATGGGAAGAGTAATGTGATATATGTTGTTATGTGACCAATGTTGTAATTATGATATTATGAACGCACATGTTGTGCATGTCACTTAGTGCATATTTGTTATCCTGTTGATGTGCTTGTGATGAGAGTATTCACTCTCCTTTTCATGGATTCAATGAGGATTTCACGTGTGATGTGCCACCTTGGTGTGTGTGAAAATAATGTTATTGTGGATTGCGAAGTGTTGGAGTGTCTTTTTATTCTATGATATGTAGGTGTGTGATGTGTTATATGAAAAAATTGGTGTATAGTGAATTGGATTGTATCATGATGTCACCACCATGTTGTGATGAATCATGTGTGTCACCATGTTATATGCAATTGACTATATGTTGTAATGTTAGTCATTGTGTTCATCATACGTATAATTCATGTAATATGTGATGGTTCATGTCATGAATTAGGGGCATATGGTGATCATATGACCCCTATTGTATAGTACTTGCACTTTGGGTGCATTATGTGGAAACATGATGTATTGTAACCCATGAAAGTAATGATTGTTCTATACCCTATATATATATACCATGCATAAGACACTATGGTTAATGTGTATGAATCAACATCATTGTGTTAGTGATGTAGTTATGTGTTATGTTTTGTACCTTACACTAGATGACCCTAAGGGAAGAAATCATTAAGAGTGTATGTGTGGAGAGAGGAGGCATGGACCAAGTTTTCATAACCTTGAGCCGAGTACGAGTTAGGAAGTGGAGTCTCATGTAGACTGAAAACCCACTTCTATCTGTTTAGTATACTTGAGATTGATCAATATATTGTGGATGTGCACTCACATTAGGCTCAAATTATGCAAACTAGATTTCCATGATCTTTCCTATGTGGGTTTTCCATCGAACAATCTTATGTGATTTTGACTATGTGGATCCTCGTATATGTGATTGGGAGATATATGGAGATATGATCATTTATGGTTATATGTATTTTTATCGAGTGAGGCTCGATATATGAGTGTCATAAAATCGATGAGTACCCTTTTGTTGGCCGCAGAAAGGCCACATAGTGATCATAATGTGATATTTATACACTTGTATTTTATTCATAATTGACATTCTTCTCTTTTCTTGAAAGAACTAGTAGTTTTCTTGATTGATGTATTCTTAAATTTTGGGCATATAATTTGATTTTTTTACCAAAGGCCTTTGCATTATTGTGGCTATTTAGCCATTTTTTTCTTAGTTTGAAAATTCTTTTCAAGTTTAAAAGTTTTCTAGCCTAGCCCAAGGCTTGGGATTTTTTCCACTTGGCATTTGAAATGGATTGTTATGTTGGTTCTAATGTCATTATGTGTTGGATTAGGGTCATGGGATTCACCATGGAGTGGTTGGACCTATGGACCCGCTTCGTTGTATGGGGGTATCGCCCCAAGGGGTCATAGGGTTGTGTAGTTTTTAACTACATGTTACTATGCCACTTGGGTGGGGGTGATGGGCTCTATGTTCTTAGGGCCATAGGTGACCCAACCTCATTAAATGGATAAATAAGAAGATGGGGCTCTATGGTTGAGTGAATTGATATGGAGAAATAAGGAGATGGGGCTCTATAGTTGAGTGACCTGATATGGAGAAATAAGGAGATGGGGCTCTATGGTTGAGTGACCCGATATGGAGAAATCAAGTGACAGGCTCTATGGTTGAGTGACCTAGGTCTGGTTTTAGCACTATGATTCTTTCTCTTTGGGAGGTATATGGAGTTTTTTGTGATGTTTGGGAGGTATATGGAGTTCTTTTTACTTTGGTTCTTTATGTTGGTATATGGAGTTATTTTGTGTACTCTTGTGGTCTTCTTGTGAGTAGGCATTGTGATGATTGAGGTTTGATGCTCCTCTTGGTTGGTATGTACTATTGGATCTTGTCCTTACACTGTGGGTATAGTCATGGTTTTTGGGTCATGTGATACAAGTTTCCTTTGTATTAGTGTCATGATTCATTGTTTTGTTAGTCACTTGTGTGTGTTGGATCTATTCCTGTGACATAATTGATGGAAATTATTTGTTATGTGGACTACTTCTTGTCTTTCCATGGTGGAATTAGAGGTTTTGTGATGTGATAGAATCATGAAATTATGTAGTAATATGTCTTGTGGACCATTAATGTTATGTTTGGGCCTTTGTGTGACATTGAGGAAAAATATTATTTGGCACCCACAACATAAGATAATTAAAATTCTAAACAATGAATATTAATAGCTTGAGATTAAGAAATATTGTAAAGGAAAAATACTAATTGAGCAATAAAGTAAAAGATGACTAATTGCAGATCTTCACAGAAAATTAAGATTTAAGAATTTCATAACTTGCCTTATATCTTGTGGTCATGTTTTAATGAAATAGTTCATTTAGGTAGGAAATATTTTTCATTATTAATTTCTTTTCTAAGTACCCTTTGAGCCTCACGTTTTTGCCACATCGAGGATGATGCTTTTATAAAGGGAGGGAATGTAATGCCTTTCGCGATACACCATCTAGGGAAGGGGTAATGACTTTCACAAACCCTTCTCATCTTCATGTTATTAGAAGAACGTTAATGGGAACTCAAGCTTGAATTTCATTTGATCAAAAATCATACTCATGATCACAATCATTCCTTGATAAAAGAATAATCGTGATAGTAAGTGAATAATTAATTAAAAATAAGTTGGAAGGAAAAGAATGAATTTAAAATTAAAAAATTAAAATAATATATTATATATAATATATATATATATATATATATATATATATATAATAATATGTTATATATTATGTTGAAGGAAAGGGGATAGAAAGGTTTCTTTTTGTATATATATATATATATATATATATATATATATATATATATATATATAAGGGAAGGGGATAGAAAGGTTTCTTTAAAGCGTTGATTGGTGAAAGGAGTAGATGCAACCACATGATGGCATGTAGGTTAGATTTCTTGGGGATGTGTGTAAGAATATGTTAGAGATGTGTGAGTTGGGATGTTAGTTGACATATCATGGAAGCGACGCATCCTAAATTACTTTTCACCCTAAATTTCCTTCCATAATAATACTCCAGAAATTTATTTTGAGATCTCGTGGTGTTAACCATGTGAAGTTCAAGGCATGAAACCTAGGTTAACGTTGTAGATTTACTAGTAATTTGGTAGTTACTGGCGAGTGTAAAAGTGGAGCATTGTTTTACTAACAATGATAAAATAGGGTTATGTGCTCCCATAATTAAATAAACATGGATATTATCAAGAAACTTTGCTAAGGAGCTCTTGAAAATAGCCATCCTAAAATCATTCCCATTATGAGTTGAGCCATCCCTACACTTAGAGATAAATCTATATCACAGTATCTACTCATTTTTCTATATACAAATTGATTGAGTGGGATCTTTACCTATATCCGAGGTAAGTATGAAGTCTCCATGGGTAGATCTACTACCCGCCATAGTTTTTTTGACGATATACAAAAGAATAAGAAGATGATTGAAGTAATAGAGGACGTTGTATTACAGGGAGTTTTTTCTATCTGTATTGATTTGTTTATTCTTCTTCTTCTTTTCTTCTTACTTCTTCATCTATGCACTTGTTTCTTTTGTGCACTATGAATTTTCTAAGCAAACACCATCCTTAGGGTAGACAACTACCACTTAGTTCCCGATCCTTATCTTTATTGAATTTTGTTTTATTGATAAATACAATGGAAGTGCCCCATATGTTATTCTATGTATGCCTTGTAAAATTGTCTCTCTCACTCTACCTATATGTGAAATAATCAGGAAATTTATCCTTTCCATTCCTCTCATGAATATAGGAGTTTTAAGAAAAGGGATTCTTTTGTTTGTTAGGGTGGTAGGTTAATCCTCTTAAATGATGAGGTTTGAAAATTTTAGATGTGGAGGAGAAGGCAAATGGATGCTTTGGAAAATCTACGAATATTTTTTTGCTATTTTTTTTTTGAAGGGGACGCCTCGGGAAAGATTAACATGCCCTCGTGCCTGCATCTAAGTATTTTAGTTTGATAAAAAAATCTAGGAATAAATCAAATCCTTGTATAATAATTTCATGGTGTTCACCCATCAAATTTTAATGAAAAGTGAAATTGTCAAATGTATGGAAAAATTGTGTGAAAAATGGGACAAGAGCATATAAAATGATTATTTTTGTTGAAGTAGTTCTACTTGCTAGAATCTAAAAGCAAAGTAAATTGGGGGATTGTAATATAAGTAAACAAACCATTTGATGGAATTCATATGCGAGGAATGAAGCATTATGGAATGTGGGTGAACCCACCTAGAGAACCTCGTACACTGCAAACACTAATTTTTGATGGTCTCCTTACCTTCATATTTTATAATTTTCATATTTTTTTCATTCTTCATTTATGGTATAATAGAAATAGTAAAACCAATGGATAATTATACAATTGAAAATTTAACCAAACTCATAGTGTAAAATAGAAAATCCGCCTTTGTTTTGTGTAACCGATTTATACCTCGACCATGAATTGAGATTTCCCCCCAACTTTATACATTTAGGGTATCAAAAAAGTTAGTTTCTTTCGCCAGTGTATGTTGGTACAAGTGAGAGTTAGATGAGTAGTCAACTAAAAAACAATCACTTTGAATTTTATGCTAGGTTTAAGACTAGTTTTTATACCTTTCTTGAACAATATTTTGAGACTCGTGAAAAAAATTTCTAAACATTGAAAAAGATGCTAAGTTTATTTTGTGTTCCTTGTTGTGTGGGAGTCACTTAAAGCCTTAGATCAGCCTCATTTGACTATTTGTTCATTTTTTTCCCATGAGCCATTTACCTCACTTTGTAGTTTTAGAAAGTCTTAAAAGTGTCAAGTTGGGTTTCGTTTTGACTCTCATAGGACCACGAGGGCAAGAAATGTTGAACCAACTTCGCAAAACTCTAGTATTTTTATTATAAAATTGTGTGTAACCTTCAACGGGTAAAAAAACATTTCTAGCTAGTTTGGTAAAATGGTTTTATAGTCTTTCGGTTGTTTTTTGACTAGGTCAAACCCTTAATTACGATCGGTGGCTCTAAAAAATCCAATCATTGTTTATAACCCTTTTGTCAGTTCTAAACTATGTCGAAGTTCTTGTGAATTCTTGGTATATAGGAGGACATGTAGGAATTTACCCATTATGCATTTACCCATCAAATGATAATTTTGGAGCACGCTTTCTTAGCCTTCAAGCTAAAACTAGACGTTTTCACAACTATTAAAAAAGGTAAAAATAAGGTCATATGACCTTAGTCAAGACAATAAACCATCATGAAAACTTATTGAAACTTATAAATAATCATATAAAAATGTAAGTTGTGGCTTGTTGTGTGAAATGTGACATTTGGAAAAATAGTGTTTCTCTCTATTCTCTCTCTTCCTATCTCTTTCTCTCTCCTCCCTTAGATATGAAATGAAATGAAATGAATATGTCTCTAACCTCTTCTATTGTGTGTGAATTATTCTGATTATGTAAATGGAAAAATAAAAATGTTAATTATGTTAGATTTAGGTGGATGCCATGCCAACACTTGTGCTGACCATGCGGTGGTTGCAGGTACCAAGACATGGAGAAAGAAAAGTGTACTAGTGAATTCATAACTTGTTATTTAGAAAAATGTAATTGTACAAGTTGTAGCAACAATAATGTTAAATATATCGAAAGGTTTATTATTGAAATTTTGTAATATGTATGAGTTGCAAGTGTTTAGGGTTGTTTGGGAAATGTGTATCTAACCATGAGTGTCATTTTGATTCAAAATTATGTATTGTAAAAGTTGGATATATATGTTAAATGTAATTGAGTTTGACATCTTATAGTTCACTTTTAGTGTGAAATTGATGACTAAATCTCTGGTGTGTTGTGTTATTTTCCTTGATAATGTAGAAAGAAAATCTAAATAAAATAGTCAACCCTAGTATAAAACTCTCGCATAACTACCTTCTCACGTGATCCTTCTTAACACGAAAACTAAAACCATAGGGTGAACCTAAATCATTAAACTCGATGGAAAATTATAGCTTAAGGAAATAAAAGCCCAAGTTTGAGGTTATCATCTTAGCTTGTATGCTTAGTGACATTGTCATGAACCCAATAGTTAGGAATGACATGGTTAAACTTTTCTTGGGTATGGGGTTCCCTCCTAGGATTGGTAGTCATGTGTGTAGTAAGGAGAATGTGTTCTCTTAAGGTAGTACTCCATGGGAAACCAACCTTTAACATAATTAAAACCCTTTTATCCCGACACACGTGTAGAGTGAAGGTTTTAGGACGAAAAGATTGCCAACTACTCTTGAAAGTCACCTTTAGATTATTATAAATGAAATTGACACCCAATTTAGATTATTGTTTGGTATTCTACGGTATAATGTTATGAGTTAATTATGGACTTAAAAACATTTTAATTTATGATTAGTTTGTGAAAGGGTACCATAATATGGTATGCTAGGAGAAAATAAAATTTAGATATTTCTTGTAATGTGTTTAAATCATCATGTTGAAAGAAAATAAATCCATGATGCGTGAAATTTAATGTGAACCTTAATCTTTAAATGAAGAGTTACTCTGTCTTTTTCTCCCACTCATCCCATTGTGAAATGAATGTATGATGTGAAACTAGGTAATCATGTTGTTGAGGTAATTCCCTAGGATGAGGTCTAGTAGTCTCATGGAGCATGCAAATATACCTATTAACAAATGGGTTACACAACTAATTTCAAAACTGCTATTTAAATCAAGTTAAATTATTTTAAGATGAATGTAAATGATTCAATTTGATCCTATGTTTTATCTACCTACACATGATAATATTGATTGTGAATCCCCTTTAACCCCTCTCAAAGAATAGTGTCAACTTGACAAGAAGTATTGAGTTTACCTAGATTTACATCATGATTGTTAGAGTTAAGAGTTTTCAATCACTCTAGTTGTTAACTTAGTAAGGCTTTTGAAATTTATAATTGAATGTCTCTTTGTAACATGCATCTAATAATTAATTTTCTAGGAATACAAACTTGTTTGAGTGTGAAATCATACTCCTTAGGATATTAGTGATTAAGTAAAGGACATATGACATATGATTATCAAAGATTGTAAATATTGCTTTAGAAGGATTTTGAACACATAATATTTTTAAAACTTTTGCATTTGAACCCATTTCCCCCTCTTAGATAAATGTGTCCCTTAACATGTAGTAGTGGGTTACCATGTGCTTCTCATATGGTGTAATTTTTCTCCCATCCATGAATGCTTTTGAAGTTAATAGATCGTGGAGCCTCTCTTAAGGGTATTGGTGAAAGAAACACTGATGCATATTTACTAAATGATTTAAATAGTTCCTTGGAATAAATTTGAAAAGAATATAGTTGTTGGGTTTTCATGTATTAGGAATTTAATACTTGAGTGTTTAAGAGTGATGAAATGAGTTGTTTTGTGCAAGGTCATCACTCCTTGTAGTCATGAATCCCTAAGTGTAAATTATGTATCATTTGAATTACAATTGTTCTAAAACAATGCCAATAGTGAGACCAAAGTGTGATGTAAGTGTAAAGAGTATAAGAGTAAATGAGATTTTGGGTTAGGAATAATGTCATACTTGAAGTCCTTATAACTCAACTATACATTTTCATGTTGTTAAAAATAAATATGATTTCCCTTGGTGAGATCAAACTTTTGAGCACAAAATGACATATATAAATATAAATAAAATTTCTTTATGTGAAAATATTGAATGGATTCACCAATTTATTGAACTATAACAACTATAATAGGAAAATAAAGATACCGTGATGGAAGAATGTTTATGGGAAGAGGTATCTTAAATCTATATCTCCCTTGAATACTTAGATTTATTCTTTGACTTCACGTTAGTTTCCCTTGCATAAAAAGGTAAAATTTAAACATCAAATAAATGTTTGAGAAACAGAAACCTTAACATAAGAATGAGAGAATTAGGAATTTCATATGTATTTTGAAATATGGAAGATAATTATTAAGTTATGGAGATTATCGTAAATGATAAATGTACACCCAAAAAATGACGTTCTAGGAACACATTAAAACCTTAAACACTTAACCCGAAAGTTGCGGAATTTTTGTTTTTTTGTTTAAGTTAAACGGTTACAAGGGTGTCAACACCCTAAAGTGCATTAAGTTAATTTTCACCAATAATATTTACTTTACAAGGGATGGACCAGGTCTAGGTTAAATGATTAAATATTTTTATCTCTAAGGTCAAATAATTAACATTTAACTAGGGAGGTGCCATAATTTAATTTACTTGGTTAAATGTTTTTCTCCTCCTTACTATTCAACCCCAAAATAATCAACCTTATCCTTAGTTATTTTAGTTTCATTATCCTAATAGCTTAAATGCTCGTTTCATTAGTTTTCTAAAACATACTAAGAACTAAATTAATGACTTTGCACACCAAGGTATTTAAATGACCCATTCACCCATCTACACATACCTTTAAATTTATTTAAAACATCTATAATATACATTCCTACCAAACAAATGTAGGGTTGATCCTCAACCCTTGGATCAATTCAATTGTGGCCACTAGATCCTAGGGTTCCAAACTAACCCTAAATATCCTTATGAATTTCTATTAAATCATTTTCTTTACCCTAGTCTCCTCATTTGGTCACTTTGTTTTTGTTTAATTTGTAGGTTGGAGAAATGGAAGCCATGGGAGCAAGAAGGAAGAAATATGGAGGAGTCTACAAAATAAATATTAGTTTAGTCTAGATTGTAGATTTTTCATTGTAATTTCTTTCATTCAAGGATTGAAGGGATTTCCTTTCCAAATATGGTGTTATTACAAACTATTTGTATTTTGAGTTCTCTATTTGGGAAAACCCTACCTCCATCAATATATATGAGATTCAACACTTCTAGTTAACCATTTGAAGGTTTTTTTCTTTTAAACAATGATTTTTAATCATCCTTTGCTTACTGGAAGTTTCTTATGTAATTTTACAAGCTTAAAATTTAATTAGACCAAGTTAAAATTTACATAGACACGGATTTGTGTTTTTCTGCCGTAAGTGATAGAACCGCTGCCCAAAGCAGCCGGTCGTCTTGGGACCGCCACCCCACCTGAGTGACGATTAATGAGCCACCACCTTTCTAGAGTGGTAGTTCTGAGACCGCCACCTTTCCTGAGCGACGGTTATGAGACCACCGCTCTACACAAGGTGGCGGTCCTATTTCTTAGAAATAGAACCTTCATTTCTGAGATTTCTCAAAAACAAAAGTCACTAGATTGTTTTAAAATTCATTTTGAACTTAAATTTATGCACCTAAAGTTTCAAGTTGTAAGATTTAAATCATCTATTCATTCCATAGTAAATTACTCCTTTTTAAAACATTTTCTATTTTAATAGTAATAACAACAACTACAAGATCATTTTCATTTTGTTCAACAAATTTTCTTTCAAGTCCAAAATTAAAAAGGAACTAAATCTACTTCTAATGTTGTTATTTTTCCCTACTAAAAATTGCATTATTTCAAAAAAATAATCTACTTAACATTTGTAGTATCTTTCCATTTCCACTACAATGATATGTTAAAATAGCTACCAACAACTTTATTCCACATTTAAGTTTTGCATGCATACACTATTAACATCTTACAACTTCTATATTTCTTCTTTCTCATTTACAATAATACAACTTCAACAATGAAAGTAAACTTTATTTTTCTTGAGCATAGCTCATTCCTTTAAATGCCAAGAACTTACTTTCTCACAAAACAAACTTTAACTAAACTTTTAAACATGATTTCCATTTTGATTCATTTCTTTCCATACTACAATTTGAAGAGAAAGGAAATTTTACAACTCTTCAATGAGATTCCTTCAAATAATATTACAACTTACAATAAAACATTTCCTTTTTAAAAAATACAATATTACAAGTCTTCCACCTTAAGTGGGAATAACAAGAAGGTTTTCTCACAAGGAAAGATTTCTTTTGGACACCAAAAAATCTCCAAGTTTCACATCACCAACAAGAGCTCCACCATGCTTCACTTGATCAATAAAAAAATGGGGGAGAGGCAACACTCTCCACCCAACCAATAATCCAATGAGGAGAAGAAGCTATCCTCTTCATTGGCCCCGAGCCCCAACCACATTGCAATGAAAATGAATCCAACTCATGGCAAAAAACAAGCTTCCACATCATAATACAAATATTTCACAACCATACCAAAACACAAAAACAACTAAACTACAATCACAAGAAGAACTAAAAAATATACAAGGCTTCAAAATGCAAAAGCCAAAGGAGCAAGGATCTATGGGGAGGTCACTTATGCCTCCCAATGGGAAATAGGTGCCCACCTTAAAACCCTCCAATATACATCTCAAAACCCCTACACACTCTTATGCCTCCCTCAAGACCCTCTTATGCCTCCCACATTCTCTTATGCCTCCCTACAATCTCTTATGTCTCCCTCATAAAAACCAAGTAAGAAATGCAAGCATTTTCTTGTCCAAGGTGGGGCACCCAACCCAACTCCCTCAAAAATGAAATAAAATCTTATGCCTCCCTACATGTAAGATCCCCATAGTCCCTCCTACACCACACTTAGGAAATCTACCCAAGCACCCAACAAGCATGAAAAAAACACAAAAACATACACATATACACAATATAAAAGGAAAACATTTAACAAGAGTTAGCTCCTACCTTTCCATGGTAGATCTTGATCCAAGAGTCACACACCAAGCTTCTTCAAGCCCAAAAATCACCAAAAAGCTCCAAAAAATCCACAAGAACTCCAAAATCCTCCAACTCCAAAATGCAAGAGCACAAAAGAAATCAAGTAACCCCCAAACAAGCAAAATAACTTGAATAAATAGAAAAGGGAGAGAGGAGGGTGAGGTGGCTCCATGTAGGATGCCACATCACTCATCCTCAAATCCACCTCACAAGTCAAACCTCAACCCAATGCACAATAAATTGGTGGGTGAGAGGAATGACAAATTACTTACACACACAAACCAAGCCCACACCCCCTAAGGACAAACATTTAATTACATGTAAGAAAAAGTGCAATAAATTTTACCTTTTTGTCTTCCAAAACACATAATGGGGTCTATTTTTGACCCCCCAATCCATAGGTAGGGTTGGTATAGTAATTTAAGAGGTGTGGGACAAATTTGACTTGTCCCACAAGCCTCCAAAATTGGCCCTTAAGGCCAAATCCGAATTTCCATGAAGGGGTAGAGTGTACAACACTCAAGATCACAAGAAATCAACTTATAACACATAATCCAAGATCCATCTAATCTAATAAATGAATTATTTTTACCCATCCATAATTAGTTTAGTAAAATATTAATTTACTAATCTAGACACAAATCAAGTAATTAATAAAAGGATATACATCATAATAAAATCACATACAAAAATTAAATAAAGGAAACTAAATAAAAGGATAACACACAAACCCCTTGGTCACAATTAGAGGTGATCCCCCATGGGAACCCCTAAAAACAATTCAAACACACACACACAAAATAAAATACATGTTGCCATGGTGACCCTTGTTGAATTCATCTAGCATTCCAATGTGGTTGGTCTCCAATCCCCATTGTTTTTGTTGTGATAGTTTACCTGTAAAACACATAATACCTCCTTCGGCCTCATGTGGCCATCAAAACATCCAAAATAAAATATACAATATAAATCCACAATCATCTATATATGAATCAAATCATCATCTAGGCAAGTAATGATATCATTTACAATTTCTAACAACATCTCGATCTTACATTTCATCAATATCAATAGGATCACAAGATTAGTTCAATTGTTAAGGTCTACTCAAAATGATAAAAATATCGCATGTCAGAAATATGTAACTATGTCAACAACATATCATCATCAATATAAAATGTCTCTAATAATCCACACACAACATACTATGAATCAAAACCAACAATAGTCTAAGTATCTCTATCATCTAACATCCTGCTAAGTCAAAATGCTACAATAATATCCATAAGTATAGTCAACAATATCAAAATCAATAATAAAAAGTGTCGAAGGGAAGTAGCACTACATCCCCTCCCCTTAGACTCAACTTCCTCCTGGAAGTCACTAGAATAGGTGTGGAAAATAGACTCGTAACAATGTAGCATCCTCCCATGTAGCCAAAGTCTCATCATACCTGTCCCACTAGACTCGAACCTAGTCAATCTCTCTACCTCGAAGGCCCAAGGTCCTGCTCTAAATATGGATGGGCTCCACCATCACCTACCCCTGATCTTGCACCTACAATGAGGTCTAATCTAGCACATGAGAAGGATTTGCAATATATCTCCTAAGTACAGAAACATGAAACACATCGTGGATGCGAGACAAGCTAGGTGGCAATGTTAGATGATAGGCCAAAGGACCGATATGCTCCAAGATCTCAAAGGGACCCAAAATCTAGGAGCAAGCTTATAGCCTTTTCCATAATGGATAGGGCTCTTATGAGGTCTGACACGAAGAAACACCTTTGTGCCCACCTCATAACTACGAATTTGTCCTATGTTGATCCGCATACTTCTTCTTCCTATCTTGCCTCTTACAATCTCTTCCTCATCATAATAACCTACTACTCCATGTCCTATAATAAAGATAGCCCAAGAGAAACCCTATCCTCTAACCTATCCCAACTAAGAGGTGTCCTACACTCTCTACCATATAATGCCTAAAAAGGAGCCATGCCTATCAAACTCTGAAAACTATTATTGTAGGAAAACTCCACCAAGTACAAATACTCCTCCCATCTCGAATGATCCATGACATACATCCTAAGCATGTCCTCTAAGATCTGATTCACCCACTTAGTCTTTCCATCCATTTGTCTCAGGGTGATATGTTGTACTAAAATTGATCTTCATCCCGAGAGCATACTTGCATGGTAGTCCAGAAGTGAGAAGTGTACAAAGGATCTCGGTCAATAAATGATCTTCCACGGAATCTTGTGTAATCCTGACAATCTCATCAAGATATACCCATGTTCCACTACTATTAGTATGTAGGTGGTCTTCACTAGAGAAAATGAGCCACTTTCATCAATTTATCCACCATGACCATGATGGCATTGTGGTGGTATCTCGACATTGGTAACCCAACAATGAAGTCCATGGAAATGGTGTCCCATTTCCACTCCAGTATAGTGTGAGGAAAAGAAGGCTAGCTAGATGCTGATGCTTGGCCTTCACCTTTGACACTCTAAACAATGTGACACAAACTGAGCCACATCTCTCTGAAGTCCTCTCCAATGGTACAACTTGTCTCAAGGTGGCATGCATCTTCTTCACCCCGAGATGGGCTGAATAAGGTGCACATGATGAGCCTCTTGTCAAAATGTCTTATCTCAAGCCTCCATCTCTAGGAACATATATCCAACCTCTGTGCTTGAGAAGGCCATCTGTCTCTAGTGAAAATCCATAAAAATTCCCCTCAAGGGGTCTCTGAGACTCAATCTTTGTCTTGGGATGTAAGGTAGAAACTTTCGTGAGGAAGTCACTATGCAAAATCCTACTCCACAAATCTATACCCACTAAAGTAGCCATAACCACATGTCTCCATCTACTCAGGGCATCTGTAACCATGTTCTCATTCCCTTCCCCTTCACATGCTCTATCTCCATGTCATACTCACAAAGAAACTCCATCCAACACCACTAACAAGCATTGAGATTGGGCTGCGTGAAGAGGTGGCGAAGACTCAAGTGATCAGTCCTGAGTGTGAATCTCCAGCCAAGAAGGAAGTGTCTCCACTACACCAAGGCATGCATGAAACTACTATAAGCTCAAGATCATGAGTCAAATAATTGAGCTCATAATCTTTGAGTTTGTGAGACTCAAATGAAACTACTCTTCCCTCCTTCATCAACACACCTCCAAGTCCTACCAAAGAAGCATCTTATGCAAATGAAGAACTCACCCTGAGGATCTGCACTGCAAGAATAGGTATTTTCATGAGGCATTCCTTTAGTGTCCTAAAGGCTTCTCACATCTATCTACCATATAAACTTCTTCCCTTTCCATTGAAGGGAAGTGATGGGGTGCACAACCCAAGAAAATTCCTGTATAAATCTCCTATAGTATCTTGCCAAACCCATGAAGCTGCACACCTCGGTCACACTAGTGGGTGCTGGCCAATCCATAATAGCTTGAATCTTGGAAGGATCAGACTGTGATACCTTCCCCAAAAATGATGTGGCCCAAATATTTACACCTCTGTCTAAAAGAAACACACTTCTCCAAATTCCCATAAAGCTTTGCTCACAAAGACAATGAAGAACCTAGCGAAGGTGCTCCTCATGCTCCTCACACATACGTGAGTATATCAGAATTTCATCAAGGAAAATGAGCATGAAGTGATCTAAAAATTTCTTGAATACCCCATTCATCAATCTCATGAACACTACGGGGGGCATTCGTCAAACCAAAAGGCACCATTGTGAACTCGTAGTGGCCATATCTCATATGGAAGGTGGTCTTATGAATATTTACCTCTCGTGATCCTCAGCTGATGATACCCTGACTTAAGATCTATCTTGGAGAATATTGTGGCCCCCTTCATCTAATCAAATAAATCATCAATGCATGGAAGGGGGTAACGATTCTTGATCGTTACTTTGTTTAGTTGCGTAATCAATACACAACACAAAGATCCATCCTTCTTCTTTACAAAAATCACCGGTGCACCCCAAGGGATACACTAGGATGGATTAGGCCTTTCTCCAGAAGGCCCTCAAGCTACAACTTGAGCTCACAAGAGCTCAGGGGTAGTCATCCGATAAGGTGCTCGTGAGATAGGCTCTGTTCCCGAAACAAATCTATGTGAAAATCTATCTCACGTGGGGGTGGTAACCCCGGTAGCTCCCTGGAAAAACATCAGAAAACTCTCTCAAGATGTGATGGTCATCAAGGGATGGTCCACTAGAACTCATCCTCTAGATCTTTCACTAACCATAACAACATACATCATCCGAAAACCTTTTCACACACACACCACTTAAGCTGCATAGTGAGAGATGGTGTGAATGGAAATGCCTCCTAACTCCTGCTATCACTGACTCAACTCCTAGATCATCTACATGAAATAGTCTTATGGTAACAATCCACTCTAGCTCTGTGTGTAGACAACCAATCCATGCCCAAGATGACTCCATATGAACCCAAAGGAAGGATTCAAGATCCGAGGTAGTGGTGAAGGGTCTCAAATCCACTACACACTCCTTAACTAAGGAGTCTACAAAATTTTGGCTCTAGAAGCCATTTCAACATCCTAACTAAGACCCTACCTAACTACCACCAATTAGCAATGCTCTACTAAAGATGGTGCAATAAATGAATCAGATGAACTAGAATCAAACAATATAGAGGCGGGAATACCACCAATGCTACATGTAGTCTCTATCACAGTACTCTAGTGCTCATCCTGGCGGTTCTCGACCACTGCACGTAGATCCGATGGCTACGTCCCATGTCACCAATAGTAGGCTCTTAAAAATCTTTTCCTTACCCTTGTTACTAGGGTTTTGGGCACTCTCTCCAATGATGTCCAATAATGCCACAACCATAACAGCTGCCTGGTCCTCTCTAGTGAGATGCAGCTCTAGTAGGTACTCTAGAGGTCTGTGCTATGGATCTTGATGATCCAGGTTATGGACTGTCGAGGTCTCTACTGAATGAGCTCCTCTGAATCCGAGCTCTCGGTGTCAACTTGTGTTCTAATGGGACCCCTACGAAGAGGCCCCATACTCCGCCCCCTCTTGCATGCGTCGAATCTATGAGAGAAGGTCTTGAAATGTGGGCCATGATTATTGTTGTTTTTCTACTAAGCTGAGGTGGCTATTGTGGTGGCCTGAATGAAGATTGTATTAAACCCTGTCCACCACGAGGAGGAGGAGTTGACCCCCTCGACTACTATCCTACATCTTTGGATGCGGCTCCAAACTCTATGTCCCCGGCCTCTATGCATCTTCCCCATGTCTCCTCTATAATATAGGCCTTCTCCATACCTCTAATAAGGTCTGGGTAGTGAATGTGAATGCACACCACCACCAAATCCAAATTCAAGCCCCGATGAACCCTATGAAATCTGGACCTACTCATCCTACATATAGTCAACATACTTTGGAGTAGGTCCAAAAATTGACTCTCATACTCAGCTATAATCATAGATGTCTGATAGAGGTCGTGGAACTTGTCTATCCTCTACTAAATAAACCTCCTGGATAAATACCTATTCCTAAACCACTCCTCAAAGAGCTCCCAGTAACTATCTTTGAGTCAACATGGAGCTTCTGCTCCTCGGTCCTCCACTAGACACCTACTCCATCCCTCAGAAGATGGATCAAAACAAAGCTTTCGTGTTATTAGTACAAGGGAAGAGCTTGAAGCACCCGCTCAAGCTCACCAACCAAACCTCTTCCTAAAAACCACCTGTATCTCAAGAATAGTGAGATGGTCATAGCTTTAGGATCTCCCTATATGGTCCTCCACATGATTGATGACAACCCCTAGGTCTCTCTCTGCATGCTCCTCCCTCTTCCTAGGGCTCCGAGATCTATCCCTATGTCTTGAAATCCTGTCTCCATGTCCTCTCTGTGGTGACTCTTCCCTATTTAACTCCATGTGGAATTTCTCTACCCTATGCTCCTCACTTGTGTTGAGGAGATACATGAGCCTCCATTGATGGCTCCATATCATGTCTAGCAAGTCATCCTCCTAAGGACCCTCCACATATAAGTGGCATTGACGTCTTGAAGCATCTATAAAATATGAGGTAGAATGGCCACTACCACCTGATCTGGAGGTGGAAAATCTAGATCTATGTGAAAGGACCCTCATTTGGTCCACACCTCTCCTGCACAGACCAAGGCAAGAGTTAGTTCATCATTCTAGGTTTTATTCCAGTTTTCTATGTTTTCTATATTATACAATTATCAGATAGTGTGGTTTTCTAGGTCTACAAAAAATATATATTATATGTGCTAGGTTAAATGTTCATGTCTTGTGTTTTCTAGGTGTGCCCAAGGGTCCAAGCTTTGAACCCATGACTCTGATACCAAGTGTAACACCCACAAAAATGATGTTCTAGGAACACATTAAAACCTTAAACACTTAACCCAAAAGTTACGGCAATTTTTTTTTTTTTTTAAGTTAAAAGGTTACAAGGGTGTCAACCCCCTAAAGTACATTAAATTAATTTTCACCAATAATATTTACTTTACAAAGGATGGACCAGGTCTAGGTTAAATGATTAAATATTCTTAATTTATCTCTAAGGTCAAATAATTAACATTCAACTAGGAGGTGTCATAATTTAATTTACTTGGTTAAATGTTTTTCTCCTCCTTAACTAACATTCAAACCCAAATTAATTAACCTTATACTTAGTTATTTTAGTTTCATTATCTTAATAGCTTAAATGTCCATTTCATTATTTTCTAAAACATACTAGGAACTAAATTAATGACTTTGCACACCAAGGTATTTAAATGGCCCCATTCACCCATCTACACATACCTTTAAATTTTTATTTAAAACATCTATAATATACATTCCTACCAAACAAATGTAGGGTTGATCCTCAACCCTTGGATCAATTCAATTGTGGCCACTAGATCCTAGGGTTCCAAACTAACCCTAAAATCCTTATGAATTTTTATTAAATCCTTTTCTTTACCCTAGTCTCCTCATTTGGTCACTTTTGTTTTTGTTTAATTTGTAGGTTGGAGAAAGGAAGCCATGGAGCAAGAAAGGAAGAACTATGGAGGATTCTACAAAGAAATCAAGCTTAGTTTAGTCTAGATTGTAGATTTATCATTGTAATTTCTTTCATTCAAGGATTGAAGGGATTTCCTTTCCAAATCTGGTGTTATTACAAAACTATTTGTATTTTGAGTTCTCCATTTGGGGAAAACCCTACCTCCATTAATATATATGAGATTTAGCACTTTTAATTTTCCATTTGAATTTTTTCTTTTTAAACAATGAATTTTAATCATCCTTTGTTTTTGGAAGTTTCTTATGCAATTTTACAAGCTTAAAATTTAATTATACCAAGTTAAAATTTACACAGGCACGGATCTATGTGTTTTTCCACCGTAAGTGATAGAACCACCACCCAAAGCGAGGCGAGGTCCTGGGACCGCCGCCCCACAGGGTGATGATTCAAGAACCACTACCTTGTCAAGTAGTGGTTCTGAGACCGCCGCCTTGCCTGAGTGGTGGTTACGAGACCGCAACTCTGCATAGGATGGTGGTCCTATTTCTTAGAAACATAACCTTCAAATCCAAGATTTTTCAAAAAAAAAGTCACTAGAGTGTTTAAAATTCATTCTAAACTTAAATTTATGCACCTAAAGTTTCCAGTTGTAAGATTTAACTCATCTATTCATTCCATAGTAAAATTACTCCTTTTAAAGCATTTTCTATTTTAATAGTAACAACAACAACTACAAGATCATTTTCATTTTGTTCAACAAATTTTCTTTCAAGTCCAAAAGTAAAAAGGAACTAAATCTACTTCTAATATTGTTATTTTTCCTTACTACAAAATGCAACATTTCAACATAACAATATACTTCAAATTTGTTGTCTTTCCATTTCCACTACAACTTATTTGTTCAAAATAACTACTAACAACTTTATTCCACATTCAAGTTTTCCATGCATACACTATTAGCATCTTACAACTTCTATATTTCTTCTTTCTCATTTACAATAATACAACTTCAAAAATGAAAATAAACTTTCTTTCTTGAGCATAGCTCATTTCTTTTAATGCAAGAACTTACTTTCTCACAATACAAACTTTTAACTAAAATTTTAAACATGATTTCCATTTTGATTCATTTCTTTCCATACTACAATTTTAAGAGAAAGAAATTTTACAACTCTTCAATGAGCTTCCTTCAAATAATATTACAACTTACAATACAACATTTCCTTTAAAAAAAATACAATATTACAAGTCTTCCACCTTAAGTGGGAATAACAAGAAGGTTTTCTCACAAGGAAAGATTTCTTTTGACACCAAAAATGCTCCAAGTTTCACATCACCAACAAGAGCTCCACCATGCTTCACTTGATCAAAACAAAAAAGGGGGAGAGGCAACACTCTCCACCCAACCAATAATCCAATGAGGAGAAGAAGCCATCCTCCTCATTGGCCCCCGAGCCCCAACCACATTGCAATGAAAATGGATCCAACTCATGGCAACAAAACAAGCTTCCACATCACAATACAAAGATTTTAAAACCATACCAAAAACAAACAACTCAAACTACAATCACAAGAAGGCAACTAAAAAATATATAAGGCTTCAAAATGTAAAAGCCAAAGGAGAAAGATCTATGGGGAGGTCACTTATGCCTCCCAATGGGAAATAGGTGCCCACCTTAAAACCCTCCAATATACATCTCAAAACCCTACACACTCTTATGCCTCCCTCAAGAACCTCTTATGCCTCCCACATTCTCTTATGCCTCCCTACAATCTCTTATGTCTCCCTCATAAAAAAAAAAGTAAGAAATGCAAGCATTTTCTTGTCCAAGGTGGGGCACCCAACCCAACTCCCTCCAAAACATGAAATAAAATCTTATGCCTCCCTACATGTAAGATCCCCATAGTCCCCTCCTACACCACACTTAGGAAATCTACCCAAGCACCCAACAAGCATACCAAAACACACAAAAACATACACATATACACAATATAAAAAAAATTTTTAACAAGAGTTTAGCTCCTACCTTTCCATGGTAGAGCTTGATCCAAGAGTCACACACCAAGCTTATTCAAGCCCAAACAATCACCAAAAAAGCTCCAAAAATCCACAAGCACTCCAAAATCCTCCAACTCCAAAATGCAAGAGCACAAAGAAATTAAGTAACCCCAAAAAAAAAAGAACTTGAATAAATAGAAAAGGGAGAGAGGAGGGTGAGGTGGCTCCATGTAGGATGCCACATCACTCATCCTCAACTCCACCTCACAAGTCAAACCTCAACCCCAATGCACAATAAATTGGTGGGTGAGAGGAATGAAAAATTACTTACACACACAAACCAAGCCCACACCCCCTAAGGACAAAATTTAAAACCCATGTAAGAAAAGTGCAATAAATGTCACTTTTTGACTTACAAAACACATAATGGGGTCTATTTTTGACCCCCAATCCATAGGTAGGGTTGGTATAGTAATTTAAGAGGTGTGGGACAAGTTTAACTTGTCCCACAAGCCTCCAAAATTGGCCCTTAAGGCCAAATCCGAATTTCCATGAAGGGGTAGAGTGTACAACACTCAAGATCACAAGCACTCAACTTACAACACATAACCCAAAAATCCATCAAATCTAATAAATGAAATCTTTTGACCCATCCATAATTAGTTTAGTAAAATGATTAATTTACTAATCTAGACACAAATCAAGTAATTAATAAAAGGAGAATACATCACTATAAAATCACATACTAAAATTAAATAAAGGAAACTAAATAAAAGGATAACACACAAACCCCTTGGTCACAATTGGAGGTGATCCCCCATGGGAAAACCCATAACAACAATTCAAAAACACACACACAAAAAATACATGTTGCCATGGTGACCCTTGTTGAATTCATCTAGCATTCCAATGTGGTTGGTCTCCAATCCCCCTGTTGTTTGTTGTGATAAGGTTTACCTGAAAAACACATAATACCTCCTTCGGCCTCGTGGCCACATCAAAACATCCAAATAAAATATACAATATAAATCCACAATCATCTATATATGAATCAAATCATCATCTAGGAAAGTAACGATATCATTTACAATTTCTAACAACATCTCAATCTTACATTTCATCAATATCAATAGGATCACAATATTAGTTCAATTGTTAAGGTCTACTCAAAATGACGAAAATATCACATGTCAGAAATATGTAACTATGTCAACAACATATCATCATCAATATAAAATGTCTCTAATAATCCACACACAACATACTATGAATCGAAATCAACAATAGTTTGAGTGTCTCTATCATCTAACATCAAATCAATAGCAAAAGTGTCGAAGGGAAGTGGGCACTAAAATAAAGATCCAAATTAAATGTTTGTATTGTAAGTTGAATGTTATATGAATTTAAGAATGTGTAGGTGGAAAAAAACAATTTATCCTTGCATGACATATGCTCTTAGAATTTTAATTGAAAGTAAGATATGACCATGGTAATGTTTGTGTTGTGGAGTTGTCAATCGTTGGGTCCCTTTTGTAGTTGGGTGATTTCTATTATTTGTTTATTAGGGAAAGTGTGGCATTGAAATGTATATGGCGTTATCATGTTGTTTATGTGGGTTGATGGTTTGTGTAAGTTTCTTATGCGATGTTAAGTTTATCTGTTGAAGCCCATGTGGTGTTGTGTTGTGAGCATTTGAAGTCAATAAAAAATTTATTCTATTGTTTTTACTATTGTATTTATGTGTCAAATTTGAGGGCGTTATAGTTTCTCAAATATCCATTTACACATCTCCTCTTTGAAGTAACTTTTGAATTGAGAAAAGACACCGACATCTAGTGGTTGTAGTTTGTGATAAGTATGTGATCGTAAAATCAAGTAAATCTATCCCCAAAATCCGTGCCTCTTGAATTTCTCTTAGAGCCACATGAGGTCCATGACCATCAAAATAAGGAAATTCCTATTAGGTGGAGACACACCATCAGTACAAATGCTGCAAAATGAGAAATTGTTTAGAATTATGTAATTTTGAATTTGTTTCTTCCTTTGAAAAGATAGAAACTAGGGATGCTTTGTCCAACAAGATTGACATACCATAATATGGTTAGCCATTCTCTATGGTTTGGAATTATGTATGGAACACTTTTACTTCCTCTTCTAGAAAGCACTTAAATACCATGATTTCTTCTTGCTTATGATCCATTTTAATCACAATTTCATATTTTTCTTGGCCCATACTGAGTTAGATTTATAAGCGAGAGGAAAAATTCATATAGAATGAAATAACAATAGTTGGTCTTAGACTTAGTGCCCTATCTCTATCAAGGCCTTCTTATAGTGCCCAAATTTTTATAACCTCAGTTATCTATTGAATTCTTTATTCATAGAAATGATTTGATAGGGATTTGATATATTTTGGACATTATATTATGATATTTGACCTTCTTGGACATGTATGGTGATATAGGTGCATAACGCTAATTTGACATGATTAGTATGTTAACACCTTTTTATTTGATATTGCGGATACTAACTTATTACGATGTTGTTTAGAACTAATTGATATATGTTGGATACTTAGTTAGTCGCATGTCTGGGTTATATGGATGTATGTCATTTATATTTATCTCTATGGATAACTCATGGTAAATTATGTGTAATTGAGTATGTTCTCGCATTTACGATTCCATGATGATGTTATGATATCATAGATTTCATTGATCACTTATTAAGTATTTGATTTACATTGTATTGGACATGTGCATTTAATGTGTGCAACGAGTGTGCAGGTGATAGGTTAGAGGAGAACATGGGTTTCCGGGCTGGCTGCTACAAAAATTATGCACAAGTAGCCCACGGGCTAAGCCCTAACTATGCTAGCTATCTGAGGCCTTAGTATTAGATTTCATTATTTTGGGCACCATGAGTGACCCTCATTTGTAATGTAGTATGTCATGTAAAATTAATCTTGTTTAGGATGTTTTATTTTGTTAAGTAAACTTGGTTTGGGGACTTAATGGTCCCCACTTGCATTAAGTTTTGTGTTTGGGTAATTGTGTATTAATTAGAGGGGATTAGGGTCACATGTGAACCCTTGGGTGGGCCCCACATCCTCTACACTTGTGCAAAAATGTTCCAAAACCGAAATTGGGTTATTTATGGCATTTTAAGTGACCCCTTTTAAGTTTGGGAGTTCACTTAGCATGAAAATAAGCCCTTGGACCCTACCTAATAGGTAGGGGATTAATTTCAAGGCATAAAGGGAGTTTCCCTCCCATTTTGCCTCTCTTTGGTCACCATCCATGTAAGATGGATTGGTATGTGTGTTTTGTAGAAAGTTACACAATCTTGTTTTATTTTCATTTTGGGCATTTTGGGAAGAGAGTGTTAAAAGTGAATTTATCTTTTCTTATTTTTATTTTGGAATCTTTGACTTGGAGGGAAGAGAGGGGTGACACATGTCACCCCCTCATTGGTGAGGAAATTTATTGGCTTCTCTTCAAATTCTCCCTCATGGGGGAGAAAGAGAATTTGTTTTTATTTTTTGCTTAGTGCTTGGAGATTTTGGGAGCTAGATATTTCTTGGATAACGAAGTGGAAAATATTAGAGTGTTGGAGAGATTTTGAAGGTAGGTCCTTTATGCTCATTTTATGTTTTAAGTTATGCTAGATCTTAGCCTTGTTTTTTTGAAATATGTTCTTTGTTTCATGTGTGTTTGTTGTTGAGTATGATTTTATGTTTTATTTTTCTCCATCCATCATATGGCTTCATGGATTTTTGAGTTTATGGGGAAGAGAGAGTGATTTTCCCTCTCAAACCTCATGGCTTGATGGGAAAGCCATGTAAGTTATTTTTACTCCCCTCATATTTTTTGAGGTGGGGAAGGTGGTTCATATGGTTTGAACCCCTTCCCCATTCTTGGAGAGGAAACCCAATGGGTTTGAAAATCCTCCCAAGAAGGATTTTGGTGAATGGGTGGAGCAATAAGGAGGGTTTGATGATTTGGAGGAATAAGGAGGTTGTGAAGATTCTTGTTTGTGTGCATCCTATGGTTGGACCACACTTTTGGCACCATTGGATATCTCATCTTCTCTTCCCCATTTTGGAGGGAGAATATGGTTTTCTCCTCCTTCCTTGTTTGTAAAATTTGGTGTTTTTCTTAGTGTTTGGATTGTCTTGATTGTGAAAATATAATGTTGTTATGTCTCCCTATATCTTGTGCACAAATTTGTGGAAGCTAGCTCTCTCCCCATGGGCTTGGGGGAGGCTAGCATGTCTTCTAACCTTGGAAATGCATGTAATGATGCTTAAAGGTTGGGTGGTAAAACAAGTTTTTTCTCCTTGTGTTGGTTCTTTGAAAGACACTCAAAGTTGGATCTCAAGTTCGAAGTTGGTTGGATTCTCTTGTCATCTTGGATTCTCATTGTCTCCTTCTTCCTTTGTGGATACCACTCTCATTGTAAATTTAAGAATATGGCTATGTGGGAGCTTTCATTATTTTGTAAAATCCTCTTTTGTATTTGGGCTTACTTGTAAACTTGAGTCAAAATTATTGTGCAACCTTCCTTTACATCTTGAAGTGAAGACTTTTCATGATTCCATTGTATATCTTAATTATTGCGAAACATGTTGTAGTTGAGAGTTAAAACTCTTTGGAAAAATAAATCTTCTAAAAAAGGGATTCCTTTAAGATGGAAGTGATTCAGAATTACATTTTGAAAGGAAATTTTATATATTGGAAATATATATTTCAAAAGGGTGGTAACATGTAATGTCAATAGAAAAAAGGGGGAGGGGGTATTATTTTATTGAATATCTTTCATGTTGAAAATCTGAAATATTTATTTAGCAAGAACATTGGAAAATAAATCTAGTCCTAATTTGGTGCTTGAGGATTGATCTTTGGAATGGAATGAAAGTAGTTTGCTCTTTTCCATGAGAAACTTAAAGATTTGATTTTTATTAGAAACTCAATTTTGAGCATGTATTCCTTCTTGAAAATTTCTAGATACATTCCAAATCTCTTCTCTTAGTTGAATTATTTTGGCTACAATCCCTTTTAACACTTAATCAAGAAACTCATCTTAACATGGATATATTGGAAAGGAGTAGTGAGTTTCATACTACATATCAATGACCAAATGTACCTAAAAAGGATAGAACTTGGGATAGTTTTATTTAACATGGTATGTGAAGTAATTACACATAAAATAAAATAATAGAAATATATCTATGTATATAAAATAGAGTTTACTTATACTATTGAACTATGATAAAATTCTGACATAGGTACATACTTGATTTATGTATTAATGCAATAGTAGATTATACTATGATTCATTTGTATTTATATTATAAAATATATTATGATTTATAGATTATAATATAAATGTATTATATTATATTATATTATATTATATATAATATTAATATATTATAATTTACATATTATAATTTTAATATATATATATATATATATATATATATATATATATATATAGTATTAAACTTTTAAAATAAAAGAAATAAAATAAAAATATATAATCCAAAGTAATCGGTGGAGGATTTTGGTTTAAATTTTAATTAAAAGTAAAGTGGGGAGGGTCAAGCCCTCCCCAAAATATGCATCCCCATTGCCCACCTCCCTCTCCATGCGGCTCCACACCCTACTATCCTCCCCCACATCTGCGTAGACCACTAACCCCTTCTACCACGCACCCACTCCTTCCTCTCCACCCGAACCCTTCCCCTCTCCAAACCGCCACCCACATCTTCATAGGAAATGGCTCTATTAAAAACCTATGGATTTAATATTTTTGGGTTTCTAAAATATTTGGTTTTAATAATACATTTGTTAATATATATATATATATATATATATATATATATATATATATATATATCTTCAGAATATTTGCCTCTATAAAAAATAAATAAATAAAACAACAATGTGAGTATAAAAGAAATACCCAATCCGAGGAGATCTCGATTAGGTAAGCATACAAAGGAGATAATAATATAACAATAATAAGATCTTCTCATCAAAAGAGAAAATCCATGAATCCATCTCTTCCTTAGCTCCTCCACAACGTGCACATACAAATGACAAAATAAAAAAGTTGAAGAGAGGAATATAAAAGAAAGGAAAATAACATAAAGATGATTAGGGAAACTTAAGGGAAATATTCAAATCTAGGGTCAAGATTAAATCTATCCTAGGGCTCACATTAAACTCTACACACTTTAAGTCATGGACATTTTATGGGAGTGAGAAATAAATTAAAGAGGGGTGTGTGGGAAAACAAATAAAAAGGGGGAAACTAATTAAATTAAAAGGTGTGTAGACTTATTAAAGGTGACCTTATTAAACACTTAATAGAAATAAATAATTTAGTTGTTTTGGGTTAGTATTTATTTATTTTTTGGGTAAATTAAATTAGGATAAATTAATTACCAAACAGAATCGAGTAAGAAAAATATTAATACTAATTGTTCACTAAAAAAATCTAAATTTTTTAGTTACATTTTGGTGTGGTTTACGGTGTCCCGAGGCGGGGCATTACATTTGGTATCAGAGCGTGAGGTTCACACACGTAGACACTCTAGGTAAAACATTTAATATTTAATAAATAATTTAATAATATTAACAAAAAAAATTAAAACATTTCCACAATCGTTATAACTTAATAATCATTTTTCTTACCTCATTCATAGGATGGAACCCACGAGACGTTGATCGGTTAGGGATTTGGGACATAGTTAACCTATGACTTAGTCACGAGCACCCGAGTTTTGATCTCGAGATCTTATAGGCATCAGCTGTTAGTTGATAGGTGTTGTGAAACAACACCTTCCATCATCACAAGAGGTGAGAATGGAGGACATCCAGTCAGGAGATGAGGAGTTGATAGGCAAGGACGCACACTCAGAACCACCGAGCATGACATTTTGAGGTGGGAAAGGTTGTGTATCCCTTCCATTCACCACGAGAGGGTGGCCTCCTACCGTCATAGCCATTCACACAGCCTTCAAGGGACCATTTGGAGATAGATGACCCCATTCACCTGTTAGACCGCAACACTAGGATTGTGACACATGTAGTGTGTTTAGGGATCTTCTTCGCTTGTAGCCACCTACATACATCGATCCACAGATTATTTTGGGGCCGAGTCATGGATCCTTAGCCTTGATAGTTGCTCACGGCTTGTACTTTTATGAGAGAAATATCAAAGCTAGGTTCACCATACACCTCCCATGAGACGCAAAAGTCATTTGATGGAGAAATGAGGAGTGGAAGCTCCATTTGACTCAAGCGACAATGACTTTGGAGTTATTTGAGAAGTGATTCGGGGTTCACTATATGTCGATAATTTCATGCAGAAGAGGATTGATGAGTTTCATGACTTACGATAGGGCTCTGACATAGTGGCACAATATGAGAGCAAGTTCCTTGATCTTCTGTAGTATGTGGACTACCCGTAAAATAAAAAGATTACAGGTAAACGAGGTTTATTTGGGGCCTGAATGTAGATATAGTAGGAGCAATTAGGATGTTATCTCCTCCCATGCTTGAGAAGGCCGTTGAGAAGGCCTACTTAGCTAAGGAGAACAAGACCAAGGCACAGGAGCACCGAGATAGGAACAAGAGAAAGTTTCAAGATAGGATATATGCCTTTCGAGCCGCAGGTCATGGGGTACTACACCACCCCATGAGGAGGATTCTCGCCTCCTCCAAAGAGTTTCGAGAGAACCATCGCATCCATAGGCTGCAGACACAACATTAGGGCCACCAACAATAGAGGGCTAGACAGACTTAGAGCTTACAGAGAGGTGGTACTAGAGGAGGTTTTGGTGGAGCCAGGGATAGGAGACATGGTACTTAGCAGTACAACTAGCTTTCACAAAACATTCTCGCTAGGATTGGACCAACAGATCAGTTCACTAGAGTACAGGAGGGACCCCATCTCAGAAGGGTACAGGAGGATGTTTTATTTGTGGGTTTCCTGATCACTATATGCATATGTGTTTGCACAAACCTACTACCATGGGAAGGAAGAGAGCTCCTAGATCTAAGTAGATAGTGGGCAATGTAGGGAGTTCCCATCGTATATATGCAAAGTGGTTGAAAATTACCAGCCGAGCATCATACCAAAGTCATTGAGATGATAGGTACTATCAGGGGTATTTATATCTTAGTACTCTTTGATTTAGGTGATTCAGATTATTTTATATCTCCTTATGTAGTGGACCAGTGTGGGTTATTGGTGGCTAGGCATCCAGATAGTTAGTAGATCGCATTGGCCTCTAGGGCCAAACTCATTGTGGAATCATATGTGGAGAGTTGTGTACTTGATTTAGGAGTCTTCTCCACTACACTTGACCTCCGAGTTATACCTCTAGGATCCTATCAGGTTGTTTTAGGTATGGATTGGCTCAAGGCTCATCGGGCCAAGGTGGATTGCAGGAATAAGGTCATTGAGTGTCAGGATGATCTTGGGAGTGCAATTGTGATTTCAGGGATGTAGAGGCTTATCTCTTTGCGCATGAGATCGACTAAGAAACTAAAGAGGACCATGTGCAAATCTTGTCGCTTATTTTCTATCACAATCGGTGATCGATCGAGAGAGCATTCTAGAGGATTCAACCTTATATGATCATGAAGTTTTGAGGGAGTATGCGCTTTGTTCCCGTGAAAGCTTTTAGGGTTACAACCCCGCAAAGATGTGGATTTCACCATTGATTTAGTACTAGTATCTTTACTAGTTTCTATGGCACCGTATCGGATTAAAATTCTAAAGCTTCATGAGCTCAAGATACGCTTAGAGTATTTCTTGGAAAAGGGTCTCATTCATCCTAGTGTATCTCCTTAAGAAGTGCCGAGTACCATATTTGTGAAGAAGAAGATGGTTCTCTCAGACTTTGTGTAGCCTTCAAAAATATCAACAAAGTCACAATAAAGAACCGTTATCCACTCCCTAGGATTGATGAATTGTTTGATCAAATGTAGGGAGTGAGAGTGTTCTCCAAAATTGATGTCAAGTCAGGGTATCATCAGTTGTGTATTTCAGATGCAGAAATTCATAAGACAACTTTCTATAGATGCTATGGGCATTATGAGTTCACAATTGTCCCATTTGGTTTGACTAATGACCAAGTTGTGTTTATGAGTCTCATGAATGGAGTATTCAGGACCTTTTTGGATCACTTTTTCTTAGTTTTCTGAGATGATATATTGATATATTATCATTCTGAGGAGGAACATGAGGAGCATTTGAGATTGGTACTTAAGGTTATGAGAGAGAAAAATTTGTTTGGGAACTTGGAAAACTATAGCTTCTTTCGCATGACGTAGATTCAAGACTTGTGAAACATCTTATCAGGAGAGGGTATCTCAGTAGATCCCTCTAAGATACAAGCTATTATGGATTGGCCAATGCCCACATCAGTCACTAAGGTGAGGAGTTTTATGGGTTTAGTAGGTTACTACCGCAGGTTTGTACATGAATTTTCTAGGATTTCTCACCCTATTACTTCCCTTCAGAGAAAAGGGAAGAAGTTTGATTGGTTAGAGAAGTGTGAGTATGCATTTCAGTTGCTTAAGGAAAGGGCAACCACAACGCCCATCTTAGCAGCCTTCCAAACCCGATAGACGATTTTGTTGTTTGCACCGTGTTAGTCCGAAAATCTGCACGCTTGGGTAGATCTATGGATAAACGAGTCAACAGCAAGCAGCGGGGCATAGCCCTCTTTGAGTCAAGAAAGCGAAACTCGGTTTATTGCTATTCTACCAGCAGGAATCTATGCAAGTCTCACAGATTCTGCCTTCGGGGGTTTGGGATCTCATCCCAGTAGGGGTGTTTCCGACTATGAAAAGAAAGGAAAAGAAGAGGGGATGAAGAAAGAGCAGGTCCGAAGGAAGAAAAGAAATGAATTCCAAAGCAGAAAGGTCAGAAGGTTTATGTTTTGGGATTGGTAGTAAACAGAGCCAAACCTACTTGCATAAACGAGCAAAGCAATACTGATGATAAATAAATGACAATAAAATAGAAGTAGATCCAATAGAATAAACACACAGATCTAACGTAAGAAAGATCTATGCACATAACACATATATTCAGCACAAAGTATAAATATTGTATTAATATTTTCCTTCTGTTACAAAAAGCTCAAAGTCTTTTCTCCTCACTTCTATTTTTCATCTGAAAAATATTCACCCATCCCACAATACAACAAGTATTGGGGTATTTATAGAAGAAGAAGAGAAAAGAAGGAAAAAAGGAGCCAACAACTATTTACAAAGATATTTACAAAATATCTAAAAGTCATGTTGACTTTTTACAACTTGATGGATGACATCATCCCATGATGCAACATGGATGATGTCATCATTTGTATCAACATACTCCAGATATTCCCGAAGAGAAAGCCGAAGAAGAGAGAGAGAGAAGAAGAAGAAGAAGAAGAAGAAGAAGAAGAAGCTACTCGTCGTCATCATCCTACGGCCGAAAGGGGGTGGACTGCTTTTGTTGTTGCTCAGGTGACGAGATATGGAATTGAGAGCGGTATTCCATAAACTTGTTGATCATTGGCCCTAGCTGATCCTGGGAAGGATCCTTGTGCCTATCACTTATCACCTCACAAGTTTCCCGCTCATCTGTGAGTTTCTCGGGGAGCTTGGAATAGTCTTTTTCCGCCTCAATGAGTAGCCCAATGAAGTCTCGGCAGGCCAGCAGGTTGTTGATAGACTCTGCGTCAAAAGTGACCTCTGGCCCTATGCCTTGAGAAATGATCTCTTTGAAGATCTGAATGGTTTCATCAGCTTTCCTTAAAGTGAAGGAAGGAGTAAGTAACCCTGGCGACATATTAAGAACAATCCGTTCCATTTGGTGCATCGCGTCTAGGGCTTCTTCCTTGACTTTGTCAATCTTTTCTAGAACAAATTCTAGCTGATCCACCCGGTAGTCCAGAGTGGACATGATTTTGTTGAGGGCCCTTGGATGGCCGAAGACGCCGAACTTGACCAGATCTTCGACTGAACAGTCGAACATTTGTTGGAAGGTCTCGTGCTGTAGTCTAGCATGTTCCAGCTCTTCTGATATGGGCCTGCTAACGCTTGGAGCTCTTTATTCGCCTTATTGATGTTCAAATACAAGTTAGAGAACTCGGTGATTACTTTTTCACTGTCTTTGATGATTTGGCTCCTCCAAGCGGAAACGGCCATACCCTGCTCACCGATTTTCACGTACTCATTAATTTTCTCCTGGCTGAGAAGCTCAGAAGTCTCGGCGCGGTTGTGCGAGGCGCACGACCCATCTTCTCGTAAGGCTTGGAGTAGATATTTTTTTGCTCCTTCAGATTGCCTTTTCTCTTCTTTTGTCTTTTGAAGCTTCTTTGCAGAGGGTGTCAACTACGAAAGGGCTTCCCCAAAGGCTTTCAGAAGATGTCCCCATTGTGACTTGGGTCACAGTAAAATCTGTCGGAGACAGATCCTTTTTCTCCTTGAGGGGATTGGGGTATGCGATCTCCATAACCCTCTCTCCCGCAGCACTTTGAGAGAAGCGCGTAACGGGCTTCTGCTTCTTTGCTCCCTTAGATGGGATTACAAAAAAGTCCATCGGAGCGATGGGAACTTTCCTCTTTTGCTGACTTAGCTGCTGGGAGATCCAGGCTGGACCTATGGGAGAAGGGCCGGAAATGGAAAAGGGGGCAGCTACAGTAGTGGAGGGGAAAAATGTGGAGACACGTGGGGCGGCATGGAGAGAATAGCCGAAGAAGTGTCCACGGGAGGAAGGGAAACTGCAGCTGCGGAAGACATAGGAAGGGAAGGGAGCTCAGAGATGAGGGAAGAAATAGAGGAGGAAAGATCCACAAGGGAAGAGAAGATAGACGAAGAAGCGGGGGGAGGAGTAGAAGAAGGGGGAGAGGACACGACCAAAGGAATGGCCGCCTGAGTCACTCGAGGAGGGGAAGGAAGAGAAGAGGAAGGGACAGAAAGGACCTCGGTTGTTGTAGCAATGTCGACATCCTGAGTGGATGGGCCTATCGGAACATCCTCTTCTACTTCTTTCTCTGGTGAAGCTAGAGTTATAACCTGTTCGGGTGCCGTGGAAGGAGGACTTGCTGGAGCTTCTTCCTGAGTGGTGCTGGGTTCACCCTCTATGCCTTTGCCCTTGCCTTTAGGCTGCTGTTTGGATCGAGGAGGTGCGTTACCCAGTGGGGAGGTTGTGAAATCAACCCCAAGGTAGATTAACCCATTCATCCGGCACCAATGCTCTGTTCTGCGCAGAGTCTCCTTAACCCTCTCCTCAATCGTCTGAGGTGCCTTAGTTCTATCAATAGCTAGAAAAGGCCAATTGTCCCCATCTGTGTTAGTATATACTTGATCGACTTCGTCCTCAGTAGTCTGGAAGCCTTTGGGGACAATTGCTATCCCATATTGGATGATCTCTGCCAAGGCTAAGCGAGAGTGATCTTTTCTCCTGAGCTCAACCTCATGGATGATGTCGATGTAAATGTCCTCGATCTGAGGGACATGGATTGGATCAAGCTTTGCCCTTGGTAGACAATTCCTTGGGTCGAAGGTAGGCCTGGCCGGGAAATCATGTCTTAAATTGAGCAACTCCAGCTTTGCGAACATGTCCTTTGCCTTGTGGTGGGTAGTGCATGTATATCGGCCCACTGTGAGGGGGAAAGGAGTCCCACCCTTCTTTCTTTTTAGGCATTTCTCATGATAGGTGATCACCGCTTGACAGCTCACCCAAAGAGATCGCTTTGGGTCCAGCATACCTCGGTAGCCTGGTTGGCTCTCCCAAAAAGTTGGCAGCCCTTAGATAGGTGAACGTGGGAAACTGGGTGAACAGGGCCCCCCATTTCTCAGTGGCTGCTACTATGCTTTTGGTCGTTCGACCATAAGTCATATTTGGCCTCAACAGGCAGATGATGTGATAGAAAAACACATCGTTAATTTTTGTGAATTGGGAGATACTATTCTCCAGCCTCAATTCTGGGTAGTACTCATATATTTTGACTGGGCCAAACTCCACTTCGCATCAGGCCTGGGTAGTCTCTCTCTGATGCTGCAACGATAGACAACATAGGAGTTCATGTAGAAACATCCCGTTGTAAGAAATTGTTGAAGCTGTTCGGAGATTGTGCTGCTTATTATTTCTCCCCAGCAAAAGCGCTGATCGGGCACGTTCTTGTTCATGGTCTCTAAGTATCGCAACATCCATTTATGGAAAAAGTGGGTGTCAGGAAGCCCAAACACTCTGCTCAGGAATGTGATAGTGTCGCTGAGCTCCTCTGAGAAGTCGCTGCGGTGGATGGTTTGAGGCCATCGGGTCACCACCTTTTTATTCTTCAAGTAGACCTCGTTCATCAGCTGCATACACTGATCTTCGTTATCATCCCAGGCCTTAATACAATCTTCTCGGCTGACGGCCACAAAGTGCCTGTGATGAGGGATGCCGAGTATTATTTCAAAATGGCGGGTAGTGAGGTTAATGACTACCTCGCCCTTGTCATTTACGACACACCTTGTGTCCTTGTTATAGCACCGGGTGACCACCATCATGAATTCATTGTTGACGGTGCTGACTGGGATACCTCCAACAAAATGTAGGGCGCTGCCCATTAGTTTGTCCATCCACGGACTCCTTGTGACTTTCTGAGTTCTGGCCCAGAATTCCTCCATATCAATGTGACCCACCCCGAGTCTCCTCGATGTCTAGGTTGCATTCGGCCTAGGAGTCAGGCATTCTGACTCTCTGATACTTGTATTTCATCTCTTATTTTTTAAGTTTGGCCTTGCCTTTGGACTTGGTAGGTCTCCTGCTTGATGTAGACATGTATTCTTTCGAGCTTGGTTGCTGATCTCGCATGAAGAAGAAGCGAGACCCAATCCAAAAATTTCTATTAGCCATTTGATCTTCCATTGAAGTGATATCAAAAGAAAGAGTTAGTGATTTGAGGCTCGGTGTGTAGGGTGCATGAAAGCTACAGCTTACAGGGCTAAATAGGTAAGGCGCACAGAAAAGAGGTGTTGTAAAGGTTAAATCAGCGCCAAAGGTGCATGGCGCATAGAGACTGCAGGGTACATTTTGTAAAGGGCGCATGAAGATTTGGTGTTACAAAGAGACAGGATGCGCCACAGGCACATAGATTGTTCATGTTGCATGGGAAATGGGCGCGCCAAAGGCACATGTATCTTTTGTGTAACATGAACTTTTCGTGCACCAAAGGCAACTTGGCGCGGCGCATGGAGGGTTTACATGACATGATGTTTTTGCGATGAGGAAAGCGCCTGCACCTTTATAACTTCATACTTGGCACAGATTAAGCTGTTGTTGCGCAGATGCGGGATGCGCCAAAGGGGTGCATGTATATGTGATGTAACACGGAAGGTTGGTGCGCCAAAGAGGGCGCAAGGTTAGCGCTTGCAGCATGTGAAGGAGGCGCGCCTTGAGGGCGCAAAGGTTCTTGATGCAACAGGCGTGATGGGTGCGCCATTGGCGTGGATTTTATTCATGTTGCGAGTGGGATAGATGCGCCAAAGGGGCGTAACTATTTTTAATGTAACAGGACTCATCGATGCGCCAAAGAGAAAAATAGAGTTTTACATGGTTTTAGCCTCTCTTTTATCTTCTCTTTTTAGAATCATTTGGGTGATAAAAAATGGTTCCACCAAAAGGGGTTTAAATCATGCTTTTAGAACAACTTCCTCTACCAGCAGATCTGGATAGAGGGGGAGGGATATGGATAGACAACAAAAGGGGGAGGCTAGATTAACATTTCCATATTTCTAAACTACAACCAGACCACCAAGCACACAGAGAACCAAAAACGTAAAACGCATGAAAGAGATAAGAACCTCTTACCTGGATAAATAGTAAAAACTTGCACACGGGTCCACAACGCGTTGACAACAACAGGCGCCCAGTGTTGTGAGATGCTGCTCAGAGAACAAAAATCACGTGTTTTTGTGTCTGGTGATAATGACATTTGTGGGTGCGTAAATGCATATATATATATATATATGAGTTAGCAATAAATGCGCCACCAACTTTGTAAAGGGCGCACCAAAGTCTCTGTCGACATAGAAAAGCATGCGCCCTTTGGCGCACCAAAGTGTATGACAACACAGTGTTACACGCGCCCTTTGCGCACCGGAAGAGGTGTCGACACATGATTATGCGCGCCAAAGGTTTAAGAGGGGGCGCACCAAAAAATGATGTTACACAGCAATTCCATGCACCCAACCAAAAAGACCAAAAAGACTAAGTTCAGAAAACCAGATCTCCCGGAAAAGGGGTTTTGCAATTCTCGAACGCAAGGGACCCCTAATGAGGGATCGAAACAAAATTTTTGGTATGGTTATCGGTAAAATTGCCCTTGTCAATTTTACGGGATAACAGCTGGCTCTTTCTGGGGACTATCCTGAGTAAACTTGGGGGTAGAGAATCCCAGATCTCATGTGCCTATCCATTGGGTAACAGAGTCAAAAACAAGGGCGACCGGAGGGAAGAGCAAAGGAAACACAACAAACCGAAAGAAAACACACAACGAAAACAAACACACAACAAAAGCAAACTGTACAAAGAAGAGAGCAAGCTCTACTTCCTGAAAATTTTCAGATGTTGCCCGCTATAAGGAAGCGGGAGCTCGGTTCCATCCAGATATGAGAGATAGAAGCTATTCTCTCCATTGAGCTGCTTGATCTTGAAGGGCCCTCTCCACAGGGAATCAAACTTTCCGTGCATGCCCTTCGGCTCTCTTCGCTTGTCCCACAGAAGGACGAGGTCTCCCACTTGGAAATCCTTTTGCTTCACTTTTTTATCAAATAATCTCTTGACTTGATTCTGATGTTTGGTGATCCTGTCGACCACTCTTACTCTCTTTTCTTTGAGCTCTGTCAGATACATAATTCTCTTTTCAAGAGAATTTTGGAAAGTTTCATCTTCGATAGCTCGTGCCAAGCGCAGAGTAGGAAGTTCCGCAGAAATGGGAAGCTCGGCATCAGTGCCATATAACACTTGAAAAGGTGACATGCCGAGAGACCTCTTGGGAGTAATACGATCGGCCCACAAAGCGTCGTACAAAGACTTGTGCCACATTCGCTGATTCTCATCCACTAACTTCCGTATGATGGTCACCAAGTTCTTGTTACTGGATTCCACCTGACCATTTCCCTGAGGGTAATAATCTGAGGCGTGAGCCAAAGTTATCCCATATTCATAGAAAAAACTAATAACTTCCCATGAGGAGAAGTTAGAAGCATTATCAGCAACAATTTTGTTTGGAACGCCAAACCTGACAATGATATTTTCTTTAATGAAATTGCAAACCACCTCAGAAGTGGCATGCTTGACAGGTATGGCTTCCACCCACTTGGTGAAGTAATCCGTTGCTGTAAGGACATAGCTATGTCCGGCACTCGATTGAGGATTGAGTGCACCAATAAAATCAATTCCCCATTGCCTGAATGGTTCGTTGACAATAACCGGCCTTAGGGGAAAGGCAGCCAACTTGGGCTTGCCGACGAATTGCTGGCAAGGTTCACACTTTGCCACCCAGGTGGCTGTATCTTGGAAGAGCGTCGGCCAATAGTACCTGGCTCGGATGATCTTATGTGCTGTCACGGAGGAAGAGAAATGACCCCACAGGCTGAATTATGAAAACTTTCGAGTAACTTTACCTGTTGTGGTTTGTCAACACATCGCAAAAATGCCATCTATCCCACGTTTATATAAACCATCATCCCAGATGACATATTTAGCTGCTCTGAGCTTTATAGTGCATTTCTCCTTTGCAGTTAGGTGCACTGGGCATTCGCCGTAGGTGAGGAAGAAAGCGATATCGGAATACCATTCATCACTAGTCGCAACAAATAGGACCAGAGGCAGTGAATCGGGTTTTCCAGCCGGTCCTGTGCTTCATCGGTGTAGTCACTCCTTTCCTCAGGGTTTTCTGAATCTTTGTTTTCAGCCATAAGCTGACACAGGCCCTTGCCCCTCACCAGCTTGGTTGGTTTAATATCCAGGTCATACTCCTGGACCTTTGCGATCCAATTTCCTCGCAAGCTTCCTAACTCCTGTTGAGTTAGAATTGATTTCACCGCCGTGTCAGGGACCAACACCACCGTATGCGAGTTTAGAATGTAATACCTAAAATTCTTCACTGCTTTGACAACGGTGAAGGCATGCTTTTCCAGTTGGGACATTTTTAGTTCATGAGGCTTGAGGGGAGAGCTCATGAATGCAATCGGAGATTCAACATCCTCCGAGTTCTTTTGCATCAAGATTGCGGACACAGTATGCTCAGATGCGTAACTATACATGATGAAGTCCTTGGAGAAATCGGGACATACCAGGACTGGTGCATGAGCAACGGAAGATTTTATTTCTTCAAATGACCTTTTCCCCTCTTCGCTCCATCTGAAAGTTGGTGACCCCTTCATCATGTTCAATATGTGACGAGTCTTTTCAGCAAAGTCAGGAACAAAACGCCTGAGAAAGTTCACCTTTCCAAAGAAAGAATGAACACCAGTCTTACTTGTAGGCAGAGTAAGGCTTTGAATAGCCTTAACTCTTTCGGTATCTATCTTTGTTCCTTCTTTGCTAACCACATGCCCTAGCAACTTTCCTTCCGTGACTCCAAAATAGACTTTTTGGGTTTAGGGAAATCCCATGTTCTCGGCACCTGGCCAATACTTGCTCCAAATGATCACAATGATCATTTCATTGTTTAGAGAACACGGTTAAGTCATCTAGATAAACCACAATGACTTTCCCCATCATACCTTTGAATGCAAAATCCATGGCCCGCTGAAAAGTGGCGCCAGCATTAGTTAGGCCAAAAGGCATCCTGCTGTAGGCAAATGTACCCCAGGGAGTAGTGAATGCTGTTTTAAATTGATCTTCAGGTGAAACTTCAATCTGATTATAGCCTGAAAAACCATCAAGCATGGACAACATCTCTGATCCAGTTCCTGCTTGCAGAACCTGATCCATTATCGGAAGTGGGTAGTTGTCTTTCAAGGAAGCTTGATTCAAATTGTGAAAGTCTACGCATATGCGTATCTCACCATTTTTCTTGCGCACTGGCACAATATTTGCTACCCAAGTACTGTGATGGATAGGAAAGATGATTCTTGCATCCAACATCTTCTGAATTTCAGCCTGGATAGTACCCGAGATCTTAGGATTATAGTGCCTTTGCTTCTGGTGAAAGGCTTTGACATCTTCTTTCAACGGGATGTCATGCTGAACGTCCTTTGGCTTAAAAGACTTTAGATCGGCATAGGACCATGCCAACACATCCATATATTTTTTCAGCAACTTGACAAATTTCCACTTCTCTCAAGCGTGCAACATTTGCCAATGTTCACAAATTGCATGGGTGCTCTACCGAACCTATATTGACCGGTTCGGTTTCTGGGGATGAGTCAGGGTCATCTCGCCTCTTCTTTTTCACAAAACGGTCATGCCTGTCGAACAACCGCTCTAGAGAAACCAGGCCCTTTGGGATTTTATTTCCTTTGAGCTGACATATGCCGTCGTTCCCTTCAGATTCATCGTCTTGATCGGTGACTGATTCACGGCAAGTGGAAGTAGATCCTTCAAAGTGCAATTCTTTAAAATTTTCTGCCTTCTCTAGAAAGGCAATGAGTTGATTATCATCGTTGAACACCTGCCAATGCTGAGAATTATCTGGCACGCTCGGGTGGAAAACCACCTCAATGGTGTATTTGTTTGTTCTCAAACCTGGGTGAGGAAGCATGAGGGATGCTGAAACAGCCAATGAATCGGCCATGTCATTTTGGGCTCTTGGAATGGATTCAATCGAAAAAGCATCAAACTCTTCAATGCTGTCCCACACCACATTACGGTAATGCCTGAGCCTTTCATTCTTCACTTGGTAAATCCTTTTAACTTGATTCACAACTAGCTCCGCATCACCTTGTACTTTCAGATTCTTAATCCCTCTTTCTTTTGTGGCTTGCATGCCAAGTAACAAAGATTCATACTTAGCAGTATTATTTGTGTTAAAAAACTACAACTTGAAAGAGAGAGGAATGACTTCTTCCTCGGGAGATATTAGCACGGCTTTGGCACCACATCCACTGGTTGCACAGCTGCCATCGAACTGCAAGGTCCATATCTTATTAAGATCTCCTTCTTGAACGAGAACAACCATTTTGTCAGACTCGGTAGACAAGAAATAGTTCCCCATCCCTGATGATTCAAAAAGGATTTGGGCTTTAGGGTCCTCAGAGCTCGTAACCAAGTACTTCTTTTGTGATTCCGGCTCCAAAGTTTGCATTACACCTTTGACGGGAATTCTAGCTTTAGACCAATCCATATGAATTTCTCCACCAACTTCGCTGCAAAAGCTCCTTCCCAGCAAAATTCCGTAGGCTGCCGGAATGTCAGCAATGAGGATTGTCATCTTTACTCTTTTATCTGGGAACACCGCAAATGCAAATTACGCGTCTTTGATTTGGCCAATCAACGGAACCTGCTTGGTTTCCAAGGAATAACATCTACCAAAAGGCTTGGTAAGAGTGAGGCCCAAAGCATGGGTGACTTTTGCCGGCATGACGTTATCAGAAGCCCCGGAATCAATTATGCAGTTACTCAACTTGTGACCATTGATTAGGAGGGAGAGATAGAAAGGCTCTATCTTTCCTGATGCCGATGTTGAAGCAACATTTATGTGGGATTCAGGGGGAGTGGAAAGGATTCCTTTTGGGGAAACCTACTTAGATACAACAGCTTGACTTTGAATATACTTGGTCAATCTTACAAGCTGTTCGGGATTTGACTGAAGATACTCAGCTTCAGACATTTGGATCTTGGTCTTTTTTGCATGATCTATGATATCAAATGTGGCCAAGGGTTGCGTTGGTGAAGGAATGAGTCCCTCACTTCGCGATGGTGGAATAGGATTACTGGTCTTGGTAGGAACATGAGAGGACTGATTTGGAGGAGAGATGGGGGGAAAGGATTTCCTTGTAAAAGATTTGCCAGGGAGTTGAGTAGGAAGAGGATTACCTCTTTTAGCAATGATCGGAGGCGCGTTTGACATGGCCTTCTCCTGCTGGACATGGGCAGCAACTTCCACTTCTTTTCCTTGTGAGTGAGTAAAAACAGTATGACTGTCCGCTTGCATATCCCTGGGTACCCTCTTCTTCATCAGATTCTTCCTCATCAAATTCCATATACCCGATAGTAGAGTCGCCAGTCGGTTCACCGACATCTTGATCATCTTCGCCCTGAGACGAAGGTTCTTCATAATACTGCTCTTCTTCTTCGATTTCGGCCAGAGCGTTGACCGGAGGAGCCTCAAGTGCCAACCGCGGAGCAGTTGCGGGTAAGCGCGGCCTTTGTGAAACATTGTTAGGAATGAAATTCCTCCGCGGAATATCCCGGTATGAGGAACTGGGGGAGGCCTGGGCCAACTGCTTCTTTAATGCAAGCAAGTCATTCGCCATCTTTTGAAAGGCTGGATCAGACGAAGTAGTGGGTGAAGGGCCCAAAGATTTAGGCTTGGATGATTCCTTTTTCAATTCACCAGATATTATCAAATTATCTTCTATTCGAATGGCAGCGGCTTGGGTGAGAATCAAGGTGGCCACTCATTCTTGAAGGAGCAAGAAACTAACTTTCGAGCTCATAGCGTTTACGAAGAAACACTTTTGATTTTCCGGTGTTGGAAGCATGGCAACAGGGACACGATTGATTAATGCATTGAACCTAGCGATAAAATCGCGCATGGTTTCATTTGCCTCCTTCTTCAGGTGAGTGATCCGTGATAATAATGCAAATGCATCTTCTGAAGGTTTGTACCTGTCTTCAAAAGCATCCCGCAAGGTGGCCCAACTCGTAATAGATCCGGCCGGCAAATGCTGAAACCATTCAGCTGCGGGCCCTTGTAGAGTTTCCAGAAAAAGGCGAACCGACACATCCTCGTGAGTTACATCCAGGATACTGCATGACATAATGAATGCAGATATGTGGGAATCTGTGCTTTGATTTCCGCTCCCGTCGAATTTGGGAAAATTCTTTCGGTTTCCGTGAGGGAGCGCGTGAACTGGATGTGGCAAAGCCAAGGGACCCATAGCATTTCCCCATGGTACCACCATTTGAAAGGCTGGAAAAAGAACATGAGCTGGAAGTGTGGTTCCACTGAGTAACAAGGCACTACAAAGGGATGTGGATGCCCCTTGCGAAAGATTCTTTCTTCGTGGAGGTGAGACACTCCTGGATGACCGGTCAGCCAAGCTTAGCGTTGAAAAACGTGCCGGTGTTACACTGAAATTGTGCCTTTGAAGCAGATCAAAAATAGGATCAGTTTCTCCACGAGCTCTCCTGCTACGCGTAAAGGGTTCACCTGCCAGTGTGTCTTTCCGATCTGCGGTTTTGTAGCGTGGATTCAAACTTTCTTTTTGGCTGTACTTGCTGATTTTCTGGCTTTTCTGATAAAAACCAGCAGCATGCACTTTTCTAAATATTTAAAACTATCCTCTTCAGAAAACCGATTGCGGTTAATGACAAATAACAACGAGGATAAGAAGGCAGAGAAGATTAGTAAGCTGATTTTCGGATCTAATTTTGACTTTTTTCAAAGGGTTTCAAACTTTTAGCAAACAGTCAAAAACTCAGATCTATGGCAAAATACTGATTTTTATAAAAACTCAGCGAACTAAAGGTCTCCAACTAGGCCAGATCTATGGATCTCAGAAGAAAATTTTCAATTCAGAGCACTTTTGCAATTTTTTTGGATTTTTAACAAAAAGTTCAGATTTGCAAACAGATAGTGATTTTTCTGATTTTTCCTGATTTTCTATCCTACCACTATCATAGATCTGATAGATCTGTTCGATCCCCAGTGAGTCACCAAAAACTGTTGGTCCGAAAATCTGTCGCTTGGGCAGATCTATGGATAAACGAGCCAACAGTGTGCAGGGCATAGCCCCTCTTTGAGTCAGCAAAGCGAAACTGGTTTATTGCTATTCTACCAGCAGGAATCTATGCAAGTCTCACAGATTCTACCTTCGGGGGTTTGGGATCTCATCCCAGTAGGGGTGTTTCCGACTACGAAAAGAAAGGAAAGGAAGAGGGGATGAAGAAAGAGCAGGTCCGAAGGAAGAAAAGAAATGAATTCCAAAGCAGAAAGGTCAGAAGGTTTATGTTTTGGGATTGGTAGTAAACAGAGCCAAACCTACTTGCATAAACGAGCAAAGCAATACTGATGATAAATAAATGACAATAAAACAGAAGCAGATCCAACAGAATAAACACACAGATCTAACGTAAGAAAGATCTAATGCACATAACACATGTATTCAACACAAAGTCTAAATATTGTATTAATATTTTCCTTCTGTTACAAAAAGCTCAAAGTCTTTTCTCCTCACTTCTATTTTCATCTAAAAATATTCACCCATCCCACAATACAACAAATATTGGGGTATTTATAGAAGAAGAAGAGAAAAGAAGGAAAAAAGGAGCCAACAACTATTTACAAAGATATTTACAAAATATCTAAAAGTCATGTTGAATTTTTACAACTTGATGGATGACATCATCCCATGATGCAACATGGATGATGTCATCATTTGTATCAACATACTCCAGATATTCTCGAAAAGAAAGCCGAAGAAGAGAGAGAGAGAAGAAGAAGAAGAAGAAGAAGAAGAAGAAGAAGCTACTCGTCATCGTCATCCTGCGGCCGAAAGGGGGTGGACTGCTTTTGTTGTTGCTCAGGTGACGAGATATGGAATTGAGAGCGGTATTCCATAAACTTGTTGATCATTGGCCCTAGCTGATCCTGGGAAGGATCCTTGTGCCTATCACTTATTGCCTCACAAGTTTCCCGCTCATCTGTGAGTTTCTTGGGAGCTTGGAATAGTCTTTTTCCACCTTAATGAGTAGCCCAATGAAGTCTTGGCAGGCTAGCAGGTTGTTGATAGACTCTGCGTCAAAAGTGACCTCTGGCCCTATGCCTTGAGAAATGATCTCTTTGAAGATCTGAATGGTTTCATCAGCTTTCCTTAAAGTGAAGGAAGGAGTAAGTAACCCTGGCGACATATTAAGAACAATCCATTCCATTTGGTGCATCGCGTCCAGGGCTTCTTCCTTGACTTTGTCAATCTTTTCTAGAACAAATTCTAGTTGATCCACCCGGTAGTCCAGAGTGGACATGATTTTGTTGAGGGCCCTTGGATGGCCGAAGACGCCGAACTTGACCAGATCTTTGACTGAACAGTCAAACATTTGTTGGAAGGTCTCGTGCTGTAGTCTAGCATGTTCCAGCTCTTCTGATATGGGCCCTGCTAACGCTTGGAGCTCTTTATTCACCTTATTGATGTTCAAATACAAGTTAGAGAACTCGGCGATTACTTTTTCACTGTCTTTGAGGATTTGGCTCCTCCAAGCGGAAACGGCCATACCCTGCTCGCCGATTTTCGCATACTCATTAATTTTCTCCTGGCTGAGAAGCTCAGAAGTCTCGGCGGTAGTTGTGGGAGGCACACGACCCATCTTCTGTAAGGCTTGGAGTAGATATTTGTTTTGCTCCTTCAGTTGCCTTTTCTCTTCTTTTGTCTTTTGAAGCTTCTTGTAGAGGTGTGTCAACTGCAGAAGGGCTTCCCCAAGAAGGCTTTCCGCATTGTGACTTGGGTCACAGTAAAATCTGTCGAGAGACAGATCCTTTTTCTCCTTGAGGGGATTGGGGTATGCGATCTCCATAACCCTCTCTCCTGCAGCACTTTGAGAGAAGCACGTAACGGGCTTCTGCTTCTTTGCTCCCTTAGATGGGATTACAGAAAAGTCCATCGGAGCGATGGGAACTTTCCTCTTTTGCTGACTTAGCTGCTGGGAGATCCAGGCTGGACCTATGGGAGAAGGGCCGGAAATGGAAAAGGGGGCAGCTACAGTAGTGGAGGGGAAAAACATGGAGACACGTGGGGGCGGCATGGAGAGAATAGCCGAAGAAGTGTCCACGGGAGGAAGGGAAACTGCAGCTGCGGAAGACATAGGAAGGGAAGGGAGCTCAGAGATGAGGGAAGAAATAGAGGAGGAAAGATCCACAAGGGAAGAGAAGATAGACGAAGAAGCGGGGGGAGGAGTAGAAGAAGGGGGAGAGGACACGACCAAAGGAATGGCCGCTTGAGTCATTTGAGGAGGGAAAGGAAGAGAAGAGGAAGGGACAGAAAGGACCTCGGTTGTTGTAGCAATGCCGACATCCTGAGTGGATGGGCCTATTGGAACATCCTCTTCTACTTCTTTCTCTGGCGAAGCCAGAGTTATAACCTGTTCGGGTGCCGTGGAAGGAGGACTTGCTGGAGCTTCTTCCTGAGTGGTGCTGGGTTCACCCTCTATGCCTTTGCCCTTGCCTTTAGGCTGCTGTTTGGATTGAGGAGGTGCGTTACCCAGTGGGGAGGTTGTGAAATCAACCCCAAGGTAGATTAACCCATTCATTCGGCACCAATGCTCTGTTCTGCGCAGAGTCTCCTTAACTCTCCTCAATCGTCTGAGGTGCCTTAGTTCTATCAATAGCTGGAAAAGGCCAATTGTCCCCATTTGTGTTAGTATATACTTGATCGACTTTGTCCTCAGTAGTCTGGAAGCCTTTGGGGACAATTGCTATCCCATATTGGATGATCTCTGCCAAGGCTAAGCGAGAGTGATCTTTTCTCCTGAGCTCAACCTCATGGATGACGTCGATGTAAATGTCCTCGATCTGAGGGACATGGATTGGATCAAGCTTTGCCCTTGGTAGACAATTCCTTGGGTCGAAGGTAGGCCTGGCCGGGAAATCATGTCTTAAATTGAGCAGCTCCAGCTCTGCGAACATGTCCTTTGCCTTGTGGTGGGTAGTGCATGTATATCGGCCCACTGTGAGGGGGAAAGGAGTCCCACCCTTCTTTCTTTTCAGGCATTTCTCATGATAGGTGATCAGCTGCCTTGACAGCTCCAGCAGAATCAGTTTGGGTCCAGCATACCTCGGTAGCCTGGTTGGCTCTCCCAAAAAGTTGGCAGCCCTTAGATAGGTGAACGTGGGAAACTGGGTGAACAGGGCCCCCCATTTCTCAGTGGCTGCTACTATGCTTTTGGTCGTGCGACCATAAGTCATATTTGGCCTCAACAGGCAGATGATGTGATAGAAAAACACATCGTTAATTTTTGTGAATTGGGAGATACTATTCTCCAGCCTCAATTCTGGGTAGTACTCATATATTTTGACCTGGCCAAACTCCACTTCGCATCGGGCCCAGGTAGTCTCTCTCGATGTTTGCAAAGATAGACGACATAGGAGTTCATGTAGAAACATCCCGTTGTAAGAAACTATTGAAGCCGTTCGTAGATTGTGTTGCTTATTATTTCTCCCAAAGAAAAGCGCCGATCGTGCACGTTCTTGTTCATGGTCTCTAAGTATCGCAGCATTCATTTATTTAAAAAGTGGGTGTCGGAAGCCCAAACACTCTGCTCGGAATGTAATAGTTTCGCTGAGCTCCTCTGAGAAGTCACTGCGGTGGATGGTTTGAGGCCATCGGGTCACCACCTTTTTATTCTTCAAGTAGACCTCGTTCATCAGCTGCATACACTGATCTTCGTTTTCATCCCAGGCCTTAATACAATCTTCTCGGCTGACGGCCACAAAGTGCCTGTGATGAGGGATGCCGAGTATTATTTCGAAATGGCGGGTAGTGAGGTTAATGACTACCTCGCCCTTGTCATTTACGACACACCTTGTGTCCTTGTTATAGCACCAGTGACCACCATCATGAATTCGTTGTTGACGGTGCTGACTGGGATACCTCCAGCAAAATGTAGGGCGCTGCCCATTAGTTTGTCCATCCACGGACTCCTTGTGACTTTCTGAGTTCTGGCCCAGAATTCCTCCATATCAATGTGACCCAATTCTGAGTCTCTGATGTCTAGGTCGCATTCGGCCTGGGAGTCAGGCATTCTGACTCTCTGATACTTGTATTTCATCTCTTCTTCTGTAAGTTTGGCCTTGCCTTTGGACTTGGTAGGTCTCCTGCTTGATGTAGACATGTATTCTTTCGAGCTTAGTTGCTGATCTGCACGAAGAAGAAGCGAGACCCAATCCAAAAAGGTTGTATTAGCCATTTGATCTTCCATTGAAGTGATATCAGAAGAAAGAGTTAGTGATTTGAGGCTCAGGGCGCAGGGCGCATGAAAGCTGCAGCTTACAGGGCTAAATAGGTAAGGCGCACAGAAAAGAGGTGTTGCAAAGGTTAAATCAGCGCCAAAGGCGCATGGCGCATAGAGACTGCAGGGTATATTTTGCAAAGGGCGCATGAAGATTTGGTGCTACAAAGAGACAGGATGCGCCACAGGCGCATAGATTGTTCATGTTGCATGGGAAATGGGCGCGCCAAAGGCACATGTATCTTTTGTGTAACATGAACTTTTCGTGCGCCAAAGGCAACTTGGCACGGCGCATGGAGGGTTTACATGACATGATGTTTTTGCGACGAGGAAAGCGCCTGCGCCTTTATAACTTCATACTTGTGCAGATTAAGCTGGTGTTGCGCAGATGTGGGATGCGCCAAAGGGGGGCGCATGTATATGCGATGTAACACGGAAGGTTGGTGCGCCAAGAGGCGCAAGTTTAGCACTTGCAACATGTGAAGGAGGTGCGCCTTGAGGGCGCAAAGGTTCTTGATGCAACAGGCGTGATGGGTGTGCCATTGGCGCGATTTTATTCATGTTGCGAGGGGGACAGATGCGCCAAAGGGGCGCAACTGTTTTTAATGTAACAGGACTCACCGATGCGCCAAAGAGAAAAACAGAGTTTTACATGGTTTTAGCCTCTCTTTTATCTTTTCTTTTCCAAGATCATTTGGGTAATAAAATGGTTCAACCAAAAGGGGTTTAAATCATGCTTTTAGAACAACTTCCTCTACCAGCAGATCTGGAAAGAGGGGGAGGGATATGGATAGACAGAAAAGGGGGAGGCTAGATCAACATTTCCATATTTCCAAACTACAACCAGACCACCAAGCACACAGAGAACCAAAAACGTAAAACACACGAAAGAGATAAGAACCTCTTACCTGGATAAATAGTAAAAACTTGCACACGGGTCCACAACGCGTTGACAACGACAGGCAGTCTTGTGAGGCTCGAGAACAAAATCACGTGTTTTTGTGTCTGGTGATAATGACATTTGTGGGTGCGTAAATGCATATATATATATATATATATATGAATTAGCAATAAATGCGCCACCAACTTTGTAAGGGGCGCACCAAAGTCTCTGTCGACATAGAAAAGCATGCACCCTTTGGCGCACCAAAGTGTATGACAACACAATGTTACACGTGCCCTTTGCGCACCGGAAGAGGTGTCGGCACATGATTATGCGCGCCAAAGGTTTAAGAGGGGGCACACAAAAAAATGATGTTACACAATTCCATGCGCCCAACCAAAAAGACCAAAAAGACTAAGTTCGGAAAACCAGATTTCCCGGAAAAGGGATTTTGCAACGTTCCGAACGTAAGGGACCCTAATGAGGGATCGAAACAAAATTTTCGGTATGGTTATCGGTAAAATTTCCCTTGTCAATTTTACGGGATAACACACCGATGCATCACTAGATGGGAGTAGTTTAATGCAGTGCTTCGGGTTATTACCTTTGAGTCATGTAAGCTCAAATATTATGAGATTAACTATCCTACCTATGATTTATAGCTTTCAAAGTAGTTGTTCATTCTCTTGTGCATTGGTGTCATTTACTTTTGGGAACAGCTTTCACTTGAGGAGATAATCGTAGCTTAAAACATATCTTCTCACATCTCGAACCTCAATGCTCACCAGTGGTGTTGGATGGAGTTCCTATGTGAGTATGACATGGAGGTGTAGTATATCAAAGGAAAGGAAAATTTCATTGTAGATGCACTTAGTAGATGATGACATGTGCTTGCATCATTGACACTACAATCAGATTTGAGAGGTAGGATTCTTTAGCATCTTTCAGAGGACATGTTTTATGAGGGTGCTAGATAGATGTTGAGTCACATGGTTCTTTAGATGGCATATATTTAGGGTGCATTTTAGAGGAAGATGGTTTACTTTGGTTCCATAGGTGCATCTATGTGCCTAATTCAGTGATCTCTGTAGCTCATCCTTACGTCATCGAGCTCCATCCTTACAGAAGCTCATCGAGCTCCATATGCAGCACATATAGGAGTAAAGAAAATGCATGCTAATCTAAGAGAGTTATATTATTGGCTTGGTCTTTGATGAGACATAGAATATTTTGTTGCACGTTTCCTTGAGTGTCGAGGGTCAAGTCGATAATTCTCATCTTGCAGACTCTTACATTCTCATGATATTCTAGAGTGGAAATGGGATTTGATCTCTGTGAACTTCATAGTAGGACTCCCTATATCTTCTTATCATCATGATTCCATTATGGTTACTATGGATAAGTTGACCAAGGTTGTACATTTCTCGCCAACCAAGCTGACCTATAATGCACAGGCCATCACCAACGTATTTATGGAGGACATTGTTAGGTTGCACGGGATTCCAAAGACCATCATCAATGACAGGGATACCATTTACACTTTAGTTTTTGGACTTCTTTTCAGGCCGCTCTAGGTACATAGATTAATTTCAGCTCATCATATCATCTAGAGACAGATGGACAGAAAAAGAAAGTTAATCAGGTACTGGAGGACATGTTGAGGATGTATGTGATGGACCAACAAAACACGTAGGAGGATTATGTTCATTTAGTTGAGTTTGCATACAATAATAACTATCATAGTTCCATTGGTATGGATCCCTACCAGGCTATGTATGGTCGACCTTGTAGGACACCTCTGAGTTGGGACAGGCTAGATGATAGGATTATTCTTGGACCAAATTACATACAGGACATAGAGCAGCAGGTTGTGCTAATTAAACGTCTTAAGTAGGCTAGATCACGCCAGAAGGTGTATGCAGACACAAAGAGGACTGATCGTCACTTCTCGGGGTGATAAAGTATTCTTGAGAGTTCACCCGCATAAAATCCCAATATTCTATGAAAAGGGTTATAAGTCCATTGCTTATCGCCTAGATTTTCCACCATGCCTTGTATGGGCCTATGGTGTATTTCATGTTTCTGTACTACATATATATGTACCTGATGTCTCTCATGTTTTGGATTGGTCTACTTTACAGGTAGAGGATGAAGAACAGTGGAGGATGGAGCTCGTGACGTATCTTTGAAGCACCGCAAGTTGGCCTTTTGGGGTCGAAACTTAGACCAGGTTAGAGTACAGTGGGACATATATGATGAGACAAAATCTACTTGGGAGGATGCTACACCATTGAGGGCTAGATATCCCTATCTCTTTCAGTGACTTCTAGAAGAAGTCTAATTTTAGGAGAGGGGGATGTAGTTCCCACATTTTTATAGCCTCGGTTATCTGTTGACTTCTTTATTCATAGACATGATTTGATAGGGATTTGATATATTTTGGACATTATGTTATGATATTTGACCTTCTTGGACACGTATGGTGATATAGGCATGTAGCGCCAATTTGACTTGATTAGTATGTTGACACCTTTTCATTTGATGTTGCAGATACTAACTTATTGCAATGTTTTTGGACCTAATTGATATATGTTGATACTTAGTTAGTCGCATGTTTGGATTATATGGATGTATGTCATTTATATTTATCTCTATGGCTAACTCATGGTAAATTATGTGTAATTGAGCATGTTTTCACATTTACGATTCCATGATGATGTTATGATATCATAGATTTCATTGATCACTTATTGAGTAGTTGATTTACATTGTATCGTACATGTGTGTTTAATGTGTGCAATGAGTGTGTAGGTGACAGTCACAGGAGAACGTGGGTTTCGGGGGCTACGTAAATTGTGCACAAGCGGCCCACGGGGCTAAGCCCTAACCATGTTAGCTGTATGAGGCCTTAGTATTATATTTCATTATTTTAGGCACCATGAGTGACCCTCATTTGTAATGTAGTATGTCATGTAAAATTAATCTTGTTTAGGATGTTTTATTTTGTTAAGTAAACTTGGTTTGGGGACTTAATGGTCCCCACTTGCATTAAGTTTTGTGTTTGGGTAATTGTGTATTAATTAGAGGGGATTAGGGTCACATGTGAACCCTTGGGTGGCCCCACATCCTCTACACTTGTGCCCAAATGTGCCAAACCCGAAATTGGGTTATTTATGGCATTTTAAGTGACCCCTTTTTAGTTTGGGAGTTCACTTAGCATGAAAATAAGCCCTTGGACCCTACCTAATAGGTAGGGGGCTTAATTTCAAGGCATAAAGGGATTTTCCCTCCCATTTTGCCTCTCTTTGGTCACCATCCATGTAAGATGGATTGGTATGTGTGTTTTGTAGAAAGTTGCACAATCTTGTTTTATTTTCATTTTGGGCATTTTGGGAAGGGAGTGTTAAAAGTGAATTTATCTTTTCTTCTTTTTATTTTGGAATCTTTGACTTGGAGGGAAGAGAGGGGTGACACATGTCACCCCCTCATTGGTGAGGAAATTTATTGGCTTCTCTTCAAATTCTCCCTCATGGGGAGAAAGAGATTTTTTTAGTTTTTGCTTGGTGCTTGGAGATTTTGGGAGCTAGAGCTTGCTTGGATAAGGAAGTGGAAAAGCTTAGAGTGTTGGAGAGATTTTGGAGGTAGGTCCTTTGTGCTCATTTTATGTTTTAAGTTATGCTAGATCTTAGCCTTGTTTTATTTGAAATATGTGCTTTGTTTCATGTGTGTTTGTTGTTGAGTATGCTTTTATGTTTTATTTTTCTCCATCCATCATATGGCTTGATGGATTTTGGAGTTTATGGGGGAAGAGAGAGGGATTTTCCCTCTCAAACCTCATGGCTTGATGGGCAAGCCATGTAGGTTCTTTTTACTCCCCTCATATGGTTTGAGGTGGGGAAGGTGGTTCATATGGTTTGAACCCCTTCCCCATTCTTGGAGAGGAAACCCAATGGGTTTGAAAATCCTCCCAAGAAGGATTTGGCAAATGGGTGGAGCAATAAGGAGGGTTTGATGATCTAGAGGAATAAGGAGGTTGTGAAGATGCTTGTTTGTGTGCATCCTATGGTTGTACCACTGGATATCACATCTTCTATTCTCTCTGTTTTGGAGGGAGAAGATGGTTTTCTCCTCCTTTCCTTGTTTGTAAAATTTGGTGTTTTTCTTAGTGTTTGGATTGTTTTGATTGTGAAAATATAATGTTGTTATGTTTCCCTATATCTTGTGCACAAATTTGTGGAAGCTAGCTCTCTCTCCCATGGGCTTGGGGGAGGCTAGCATGTCTTCCAACCTTGGAAAGGCATGTAATGATGCCTAAAGGTTGGGTGGTAAACAAGTTTTTTCTCCTTGTGTTGGTTCTTTGAAAGACACTCAAAGTTGGATCTCAAGTTGGAAGTTGGTTGGAGTCTCTTGTCATATTGGCTTCTCATTGTCTCCTTCTTCCTTTATGGATACCAATCTCATTGTAAATTTATGAATATGGCTATGTGGGAGCTTTCATTATCTTGTAAAATCTTCTTTTGTATTTGGGGTTACTTGTAAACTTGAGTCACAATTGTTGTGCAACCTTCCTTTCAATCTTGAAGTGAAGTATTTTAATGATTCCATTGTATATCTTAATTATTTGAAAAACATGTTGTAGTTGAGAGTTAAAACTCTTTGGAAAAATAAATCTTGTAAAAAAGGGATTCCTTTAAGATGAAATTGATTTTGAATTACATTTTGAAAGGAAAGTTTAAATATTGGAAATATGCATTTTGAAAGGGTGGTAACATGTAATATGGTTGTAATAAGAGCAAAAATTTCATAAAACAAGGAAGTAAGTGGAAAGTGGGAGATGGTTGTGATATAAAATTCTAGGACGATAACTAGTTTAATTACAACCTTATGGATAGATTTGGTGTAGTCAAAGACAGTCTTGAAAGCAAGTATGGAACTAGAATCAAGGATTATATTGAAAGAAAGGGTAACAAAAAGAAATGGAAAAAAATTTCTGTGGATAGAGATGATCTGATCCAAACTATTTCCTCCTTGCAAGATCAGTTGAACCTTATCCCCTTAAGTCAGCTGGAAGTTAAGGATGAGTTGGTCTAGAGCAATTCTATTGATGGGAACTACTCTGCTAAAACTAGTTATAATACTTTCTTCGACAATAGTCACACTGAGTTTAAATGGAGTAGAATTTGGATGAATGAGCTAACACCTAAAATTAACTTTTTCTTTTGGCTTGCTCTTAGGGGCAAAATTCTTACCACTGACAACCTGATAAGAAAAGGTTTTATAATGCCTAATAGGTGTCATCTGTGTAAAAAAGACTTTGAGGATATCATTCATTTGCTTATCCATTGTGAATATGCTACCAAAATGTGGAGTTTTGCCCTCTCTAATTTTAAAGCTTCCTGGGTGGTTCCGAAGGACTTCAGTCAGCTCTGGACCTAATGGAGCCCACCCTATAAACATTGTGTTGTGAGAAGGCTCTGGAATTCGGTAATGCCTCATATTATTTGGAGGATATGGAAAGATAGAAATGATATCATCTTTATAAATAGTAAACAGAATTATAAGCTCAATATTGGGAAAATTTCTAGTGCCATTAAAGAGAATATTGCTAGATTTAAACCCCCCAAGAACAAGAGTTATCCTAAAAATGAAGAGCATATCTTGTCCCAATGGCATATTGAGCCGACAATATCGAAATAATTCGTAATAATATTGATAGATATTTGATACACTCGCATCCTCCCGATCTCAACCGGTGTAAGTTGAAATTTGATGGGGCCTCTAAGGGTAACCCCGGAATCAGTAGCTAGGGGAGGAGTGATCTGGGATCATAAAGGAAGTTTGGTTGTTGCTTATGCTGGTAAAATGGGAATACAAATTAATAATTTTGCTAAAGCATTATCCACTTTATGGGGCCTTAGAATTTCTCAGACTCATAATATCCAAAATCTCATTTTGGAAGGAGACTCGCTTAATATCATTAATCATCTTAATCAGTGTTCGCCTCGTGTTGGAACATCAAGGACTTCATCTTGGAATCCTTAAGTATTTGCCAAACATTCAAAAATATTCGAGATCAAGCATACTTACCGGAGGGTAATAAGGTGGCAGATGCATTGGCTAACTATGGCATAAATGTTAATCACATTATTTGGGATAATAGTGATCACATTCCTGAGTAGATTCAAAACAACATACAAGTGGATACTTATGAGCATGCAAATTTGGAATAAGATAAATGAGCATTTGGAGTGGGTCTTTAAGAATAAGACTTTCACACATGCTTGATAAGTTTAAAACAACACTTAAGTATATCTTGATGGGCAATCAAGGATATAGAAAGTATAATGATGATTTAAAGTGGATTTATCTGAAGATTAAAGCCACACATGTGGGAAATATTGTGCCTATAACAGCTTTTAAACAGATTTTTATAGATTTTCAAGTCCGTAGTAAGGCTGATGATGATCTGGAGTGGGTTTCTAAGGGGGCTGATGTTCACGCATGCAGGATCTCACAGGTACAGAGCAACATTTACACAGGCATTCATGGGAAGTGTTATGACAACAACGGCTACACTATTCATCATTCCCATCGTGTGAGAAAAAACAGAGAAAGGCAGGTTGGAAACTATGTCTATTATAGAATTCCTCATAGGGATTTTGAAGTTTACACTTTCAATCACTTAAGCATGGTGAAAATGGGAGGATCCCCTTGTCAGATCGAGCCCAGCGCAGACCTGGAGTGGAAGAATAATGAAGAGCTTTGGAATCTTCTCAAACAGGGAGGCATTACTAATTTTATTGAGAAGATACACTATCACGACTAAAGAATTTCCACGCAATTTTTAAAGTATTGGAAGGACCGCAAAGTTGAATATGGCGGACAGAAAATTTTGATCAATGAAGAGTTAATCACCGGCTTACTACGAGCCTTGGAATGGATGGGTACCGATTTTTCAATAAAAGGATTGACAGGATGCCGAGGGAGAGAAAATTTGTGGAGGGTAATGAGAAACCGGTATTTGTCATGGTGGGTTTGCAGTCAGCTCTATCCTCTCGCCTTTTGATGAGGTCACCCGTATGATGGTGTGATACATTTCTTTAGAGGAGATTTGTCACAGTGCCCTTAAAACATATTGTGTTCCTCAATCACTTCGCAGAAATTTCACGTATGTTTCCCTCATTATCTGCGTAATTTCTTGAGTGCTCCATTTTGGATTTCTAAAAGAATACTCATGTGGTCCCTCTACATCAAGGTCTCATTTTCTTGTTGCATAAACTTTGTCTTCTTAAGCTTCCTGGCACTCCAACTTCCCCCATCTCTGTTCCATCTTTTCTCCTCACCGCTGCCATACTCAAATCTCTTCTCCTTCTATCCCCATCACCACTACTGATACCCCTATGCCTTCCTTCTTAGCTCCCCTATCATTTCCCTCACCTCTGCTTCCACCCCCTTCACCTCCACTTCGCCCAAACCTATAACTAGGTCTTCTAAAAGACTGAACTTGGATACCCCTGTTTCGGGGAACATTCCTTAGGACTTGGAGGTTGCTCATAATATCCTTCATATCGTAGTAATGGGTTCTCGTGAGACACACACTGAGAGCTCCACAAAAAGGTTGGAAGCATTAGAAATAAACATGTTACTGTTGAAAGAAGAAGTCAAAAACTTGGCTAAGCAAAAAGGTAAGAGGATGAAGGAGGAGGAGGCTGATATTGACAATAAACAGGTTGAAGATATCTACAAAAACTTTACTCCCTAGACAACAGTCTAGGGAAAACCAAGACTTTCCATGACCATAATATAGCTATATTTAGTGCAATCAAGGAATTTATTGAGCAGCATGTCCCCTGCGTCTCTAATCTCAAAGTGAAATACCAAAGAACTCTTTGGGGCATGGAAAAGAAAGCAAACAAACCATTTAACAGCTAGATACTACTGACCCTACTCATATGATGGCATTGGCTATGTTCACCTCCCGGTAGACTATTAAATCCATAATTTCCAAAGCCACCAAGAATTAATTGTGGATTTGCGCTTCTTCTTCTTTTCCATCGTGTTTTTTTGTTTTTTTGGCTACTCTTCTCAGTGTTTGAATTGGTTTGATGTTTTAGGGTGATCTGCTCTTTGGTTACCTTGGATTTTTGTCTTATCTCGGATGTTGATCCTTCTTGTAATGTTTTTCATTCCTATTTTGGCTTCTAGGCCCTCTTTGTATGCAAGGGTATAGTCCCTTTCAAAAAACTATTTACCAATAATAAAAAAAAACATGTAATGTCAATAGAAAAAAATGGGGGAGGGGGTATTATTTTATCAATATCTTTCATGTTGAAAATCTAAAATATTTATTTAGCAAGAACAATGGAAAATAAATCTAGTCCTTATTTGGTGCTTGAGGATTGATCTTTCGAATGGAATGAAAGTAGTTTGCTCTTTTGCACAAAACTTAAAGATTTGATTTTATTAAAAACTCAATTTTGATCATGTATTTCTTCTTGCAAATTTCTAGATACATTCCAAATCTCTTCTCTTAGTTGAATTATTTTGGCTACAATCTCTTTTAACACTTAATAAAGAAACTCATCTTAACATGGATATATTGGTAAAGAGTAAAGTGAGTTTCATACTACATATCAATGTCTAAACATACTTGAAAAGGATACAACTTGGGATAGTTTTCTTTAACATGGTATGTGAAGTAATTACACATAAAATAAAATAATAGAAATATATATATGTATATAAAATAGAGTTGACTTATACTATTGAACTATGATAAAATTTTACATAGTTACATACCGATTTATGTATTAAAATAGTAGTACATTATACTATGATTCATTAGTATCTATATTATGATTTATAGATTATAATCTAAATGTATTATATTATATTATATTATATATAATATAAATGTATTATATTATAATAATATAATATAAATAAATATTATATAAATATATTATAATTTACATATTATAAAATCAATATATTATAATATATATATATTATTAAAATTTTAAAATAAAAATAAATTAAAAAAATATAAGCCAAAGTAATCGGTGGAGGGTTTTGGTTTAAGTTTTAAATAAATGTAAAGTGTGGAGGGTCGAGCCCTCACCAAACCGTGCTTACCCCCACCGCCCACCTCCCTCTCCACGCGGCTCCACACCCTACCATCCTCCCCACATCTCAAATATGTGCAGCCCACCGACCCCTTCAACCCACTTCCTTCCCCTCTCCTAACCTTTACCCTCTCCAAACCGCCACCCACATCTTCCCGAGGCCACATCTCCATTAAAAACCTACTGATTTACTATTTTCAGGTTTCAAAAATATTTGGTTTTAATAATACATTTGTTAATATTATATATATATATATATATATATATATATATATATATATCTTCATGAAGATTTTCCTCTATAAAAATTAAAATAAAACAACAATGTGAGTATAAAAGAAATACCCAATCCGAGGAGATCTCGATTAGGTAAGCATACAAAAGAGATAATAATATAATAATAATAAGATACTTCGCATCAAAAGAGAAAATCCATGAATCCATCTCTTCCTTAGCTCCTCCACAACCTGCACATATAAATGAAAAAACAAAACAAAATGAGAAGAGGAATAGAAAAGAAAAGAAAAGAACATAAAGATGATTAGGGCAAGATTCAAATCTAGGGTCAAGATTAGATCTATCCTAGGGCTCACATTAAACCCTACACACTTTAAGTCATGGACATTTTATGGGAATGAGAAATAAATTAAAGAGGGGTGTGTGGAAAAAAATAAAAGGGGGAAACTAATTAAATTAAAAGGTGTGTAGACTTATTAAAGGTGACCCTAGTGAACACTTAATAGAAATAAATATTAAGTTATTTTGGGTTAGTGTTTTTTTGGTTAAATTAAATTAGGATAAATTAATTACTAACGGGAATCGGTTAAGAAAAAAAATAGTATTAATTGTTCACTTTAAAAAAAAAACCCAAATTTTTAGTTACATTTTGGTTTGGTTTACGATGTCCCAAGGTGGGGCATTACACTTCTATTGTCCTCAATATTAAATGTAAGTGCCTTATTTTAAAACATTCCCACCATGAGTTTCTATGGATACCATTTGTGAATGGGGTAGACCTAGATTCACATATTTTTCCAAATATACTTTAAGTTGTGAGATTTCTAACGCATGACCCATATCACCACTTCATCGACCATTGCACCAACTCAAGCTATTCTTCTTTAGTAAAAATTGCCGGTGGCCCCCTTGTTTTCTTAGTGGTTATCCCTAATAACCATGAATTAAGTGTGCTTGGAGGTATGCCCCAATTTATTATAGAACCATGTGATGAGGAACCATTTTTCTTCATTTTCTTTGATGACATTATTCATGCTTGTCACATCCCAATATCCATGTATTCTTTTTTTTTTGTATTTGCCCTCCAATCACTTGGACACTCGTAGCCTATAGTTGTGGTCCATTGTTTCCATCCTCATCTTCATCTGGTTCACTTTGTGGAAATATGACTCCCCTTGTTTTGGCACAAGCAGGGAAGACTCTTTTGAGTGATCATTTTCTCCTCATGTTAGCAATTAACACCTACAAAAATATAAGAAAGGAATATAATCAATGCAATTTGAAATAATATGAAAAGATCTTATTCTTAACAAGTAACTATGAATAACCAAGGCATGTCATTTCATAAGAGCTTGTTGTCCACTTCATCACAGGTGGTGTAAATGCAGCTCATATGGTAGTGTATTTTTCTAAAATGTTGTTAACTACTTACACATAAAGCAAGGTTAGTGATTTTTAATGAAAGATGTTATATAAAAAATTAGTTTAATATGGAATGTAACAACATTTAAATTGAATACTATTAGATTTATTTTTTGTTGATCATTGGATGATAAAACCTCAATCAGAGTGCATATATTTTTAACGTGTAATTTTAATATCTTCCAAAATTTGTGATGGAAAATGAGTGTGAGGTAGTCACCAACAACTAATATATATATATATATATATATATATATATATATATATATATATATATATATAAATATACATATATATTAAATGTATAGGAAATAACATATGCAATAAACACACATACACACACACACACACACACACACACACACACACACACACACACACACACACACACACACACACATTCTAGTTTAGTTTCCTATACACATAGAAAACCTGCAAATAATAAGGAAAATGAATATATATGAAACATGTATAAAATAGTCTTTTTAATTTTCTAGTTCAGCTTCCCATAAACAAAAAAACGGCAAATAAGGTTTATTTACAAAAATAAAAAATAGTTAAGTTTCATATACTGGACCATAAATGAGAATAGCTCACGCCGTGTGTGTGTGTATCTCATCTTCTTACTTTATACTTGTATATAATATTGATCTAGATAATGAATATCATGTTGATGGTAGTTATTCATATTATATTTACCTTTTTTTTTGTTTGTAATTTACTTTTCGTAATTGCTTGGGAAGAATAATCTTATTTGTAGGTTTTTACATGTATAGAAATCTAACTAGAAAATGAAAATAAAAAAGACTATATATATATATATATATATATATATATATATATATATATATATATATATATATATATATATGTATGTATGTATGTATAAGAAATAGAATAAATAATTTTATCATGTGATGCCTTCCCCAACTTCTCGTGCCCTAATCGTAGTGAAAAATATATTGTGATGGGCTTAGGAATATAGGGGCTGATGACTCCATTCGATAACCCTTCATGTACGTGCCTCCGAGAATGGTGTTGCTTTTGTGGGTATAAGGAGATGTGATAGGGGCATCGGGAGAAAGGGTATGTTGGTAGCGACGCTAACTTCCATGGTTGTGGCTTTGAAGCTTCACCCCCAAAATTCAAAGATGATCTTGGGTTGGGGGATTCTTGATCTCCTACTTCTACTCTGTTTTGGTTCATGTCAGGTTTTCCTCTTCTCTTTCTCCTACAAAGGGGGATTTAGTAAACCAATATGACCTTTTCCATGATGGAGGAGTGTTTGTTATCGACAAGTCTATTCTTCTTAGGGGGATACAAATAATTTATTTTGGCTTTGTAATTACTTTTTATGGATCCCCAAATGCTAGACATATCTCTTTAGCACATGGATAATTTGATAACGGTGACCCTAAGGTTGATGACAGAGGTTACATGTCACTATAGGGTCTAAAAGAAATGAACGTTGGAAAAAGACTAACGGAAGGGTGTCTAATTTTGGCAGTTCTTCTTACAATGCTGCCACCCCTATCGAATCCCCTATGAATGCACTTGTTTTATTTGAGGAGGTGATACAGAAAGGTTCGTCTCTTGTCACTTTAAAATTTACCTCCTGCAACCTGTAGGTGGACTTTGGAGATGAGATGACTGAGTCTAAAGCATACTTTTAGGAGCATGGCATGATCTGAAAATTAAGTGGATGGTGTCCCACTTTACCTGATCTACATGCATGGATCTCAAAATGTTGGCTTCCCTTGCTTGAAGGTCAGGTAGACATTTATCCTTGTGCCAAAGGAATTTTTATTATATTTTTCACCAAGCTTTGTGATAAGAACACTATATCTGAAACCATTTGGATCCGTAAACATCACTATTTTATTATGAAACCCTAGTTTATATTTTTCAATCCTCTGTCTGAATCTTTCCCAACCAAACAAGTTTGGATTAGAATGCCACATTTGCCACTTCAATTTTGAGTGAGAAGTTTTCTTGTATCCATAGGTAACACTTTGGGAAAACTCATTAATATTGATCTCAATAATTCTTATTATATCCACACAACCTATGCTCGAATCCTCATTGAAATATACACCAAAATAGAAATTCTCAAAATTATAGATATGAATGTCCAAGACAGAATTTGGACTCGTAACCTTGATTATGAAGGATTTTCCTTTAGATGTAGAAGATGTTATAATTTGGGACATATAGCTACCGACTACTACCTTGAAATAACAAAGTAGGTGAGATCTACTTAGTGGAAAGATGCCCTCCCAAGTCACACTGTGATAAATGAAATAACTTGAGAGTGTATCTAAGGAGTGTGTACGTCACATACCTGCTAGGTATCCAATGATGCCACTTAGATAGATTCAAATTTAAGATAATAAGGGAAAATCCAATTAGCAAAAATTATAAGGGTCCCTCCGAAAAAAGCCTTAGAAAATATTTGGCGAATATTGGTAAATCCACTTTTGCTTGTATGGTGAATTGTAAGAAAAGTTGTTTCGTTGGGGAGGCTATTTTCTAAGATGCTTTTTTAAATGATAAGAGAATGTAAATACTACTAGCCGGTAACATTCTGTATATCACTAGTTGGAAACATTTTGCATTCTACATACTATCGACCGGTAACATTCTATATGCTACTAACTGGTAGCATTCTTCCTGCTACGGGTCGATAACATGCAAAATGCTACAGGATGGTAGCATGTAGAATACTACCAACTTGGAGTATTTTGCATGTTATCGGCTAGTAATATGTAGAATTCTACCGGCTGGTATCCAGAGCATTATCAACCAACAACATGGAAACTTCTACCACCGGGGTAGTGCTCGCAGTGTCTTTGTCATTCGGTAGCATGTTGCATGTTTCAGTCATTAGCATGTCAATGGCACCGACCGGTAGCATGCAGAATGTTACCGATCAGTAGCATTCTACATGTTATTGGTCGCTGGAATTTTTCATGCTCTTGGTGGTGGCACATTTAATGTTGTCGGTGGCCCACTTTCACTCCTATAAATACATAAAAGGCAATAATTTTCACTCCACACAACAAAGAAGCCAGAGCATTGGAGCTATGAGCAAACAAGGAAAAACACAAGAAGAAACTTGAACGCCAAAGGACATCAAACATACAAGAAGGAACAATCCAGAATGCCAAAGCACAACAGCTACAAACAGGAAATTTATAACAGTTTGAAAAAATGCCAAGAAGAAAGAACACTTCTAGAGAGCCGAAGAGCCCAGTTGCTTCAACAACAAATATGAAGAAGTTTTCATACAAGATCTTGATATTTCCTCAACTATACAAATTTATAAATGATCATAATACATACTCCCAATAGATCGAAGAAACTAGTTTCAAAGGGCTCACTGTATATGCCCCAATTTAAGACAGAGAAAAATCACTTAACAATCTTCTACGTAACTACAATGCTTACACTTTCACATTTCATTATACACTCCCATCTTATATAGAATCATATGGAACATCATTTGATGATATTGAATGTCTCACAAGACTACCACATAAAGATGTGGATCCTATCACGATGAAGACTGCTTTTAACGGATGAAGAATGAAAGTATCTCAAGTCTAATTATCAGCTTTTCTATTGATGCGCTTACATCTGTCATTGTAAGTTTATATTATCTTTTACAACATTACATTTTCATTATTTTTAATTTAAAAAAGTTTTTTATGTTTAAAATTTACTAATAATTTTTTTCTTTGTTGTATTGACAATAACAACTTCCCAAAACCATTCAAAAAGAGGAATTCAATTCAAGGATTTCACTCACCCATTTCGCAAGTTGTTATGCGCTTCTTCTTGACAAAATTATTTTCTAAGGTCAATATACTGATATTCCTTTGTGGGATTTAACATATATCGTTCATACCTTAAATGTGTAGAAATTTGACTCAGAAAGCATTACTTATTCTCTAGGATAAGAGCTGATTTGGCGCTAATCATTTGAATGATAATGTTACTATCAACTCAACAAATTTTATTCTTGCTTTTTATTATGAGATTCTATATAATTTACATGGTACCTCTCCTATAATAGAAATGCATTCAAAGCTACCAACTTTGAATTTAACACTAACAAATGAAGAGTAAGAGGTGAATCCCAATTTGTTATTAGATGGTTTTTGATTATTGTTTTTCATATTGTAATTATTAATATTAATATTTTAAATTTAATATTTTGAATGAATTAACGTAAGGTTGCAGATGCGGCTACATCACGAAGGGATGTTGCTATAAGAGGTCACTTACTACCAGGTTCAAGAGATTCTGTTAATATTTATAATGATCACCAGATAAGGGAGAACACCCCTCCACATGCTAAAAAGATTAGGAGTTTCATAAACCCTCATACCTAATAATTCAAAATACCACAGGAATTAATCGCAGTTATTTTAATTTATGTTGTATATATGTTTAATTTTTTTTTAAAAATAAATGTAACTTATTATATTAAACTTGTATGTGTTTCAAATTTCAAAATTTCATGAAATTTATACTTTGCTTTGTTGTAGAAACTACCAAAGAGAATAAGGTATCAATGCCTTGAAACACATGACATAGAATTTTCTTCAAGAAATCAGTTTATTGCCCCAAGTATTGAATCTATTATTTTTATATGTTTACTGATAATTGATGATATAAAATTCAACACTCTGATAGATCTTTAATTGATAATTATAAATTATATTTTAGATCACATCTACTAGTATTTCCAATCTACTCCTCCACAACGAAAATATGAACAAAGAATCAGGATTTATTTGCACCTCAACAACATTCCTCTTATCAAAGTAAGTTTAATTTTTAATAATATTATATGAATTTATTTATTTTTCATTTCTATTATGTTTGAATTTTGAATTTCTTCATATTATTTACAAAATTACAATTCAATATCTTAGGGACTCTATTTTAGTGTCCACAACAAATGAAAATTCAACCTCTGCCACCCACACACGCACTAAAAATAGGAGGACGATGTTCACTATTAAGAATATTTCAATTTTCTAAGCCAAATGCAAGCATGGGAAAACTTAATTTTCCATGTAAATTTCCAACATCATTAGTGAGAAATTTTCCTAGTGGACACAAAGTGTTTCAATGTTGAATGATATTTATTTAGAAGAGGAGCATCTTGGGATCAAAAGTAGACTTCTTGAGCATGGAACATCCAATCCCAAAGATATGATCCATGTGGCAAGGAAACCTTCTCTAGGAAGACATGATAGATCAAAAATGCCATCTCTAGTACAGGTTGACACTGCCTTAATCGATGAATAGAAAACTACTTTTCTAGTTGGTGTTCTGTGGTGATAACACAAAAGAAAATATCGATATTATTTCAAGGATATTGAATAATTAAAATTGTGGGAGTTTAGGGATACATTTATGATAAAAGAAATAAATTCACAATATGAAAATCATAACCAAAGACAAATATTGTATTTTTCACATCGAATGAGCCAAGAAATATTTATATTTTGTTGAAGCGAAAAGTTTTTGTTTCGTAACATTTGATAATAATTATGAAGATGAATTATTGAACATTATGTTGAACATAGTTGAGAATTTAAATGCAGAAGCACAAGCCTACCACAATATGTGGTTGCGAGACAAGGGCCTTCTAGTTATAGCAAATGCGGAACAAGATAAGGCATTGGCAAGTCTTACTAAATTTTTAATTTTTATTTTTATTTTTGGAAATTATAGTAATAGTTTTTCTCTTGAAATGTAGTCAAAGTATGAAAATTTGAAGAATAAGGATAGTGTGCTTAATTTGCATTTAAAAAGAGCAAGGAAAAGTGTTAATGCATCAATTGAATTCAAAGAGAAGTTTCTTATCCTAAACAAGCATAATAATACCTTGAGAAGAATTATAAATGAAAATGAAATGGATCTAGGCATACTATTAAAGAAGAAAGGTGAAGAAGATCAAACATTATTGTATGCTCGTGAAGTTTCAAATCAAGAAAAACCAATTCTTTCAAATATCAAGCTAGTGCAAAGGATTTGGTTTAATTTGGTGTTTTCAAATAAAGTTCATTAGTGCAGAGAAAGAAGCACATAGAGAGAAATATTTTCAAAGTTGAATACAAAAAAACATTATGAAATTATAATTGTTGTTGTTTAATCTTTTTATAAAACTCTTTCAGTTTATATGATAATATGAAAGTTTCAAACTTTAATCAATGTGGATTATGTCATTTTACTTTTACTTTTGCTATATTGTATTGTTTTGCTATTCAAATTGATTCTGAATGTGATTTTTATTCTCGATTATATTTGTTATATTATTACATGGTAAATTTCTTATTATTATCATTTTAAAATACTTTGTTGACATAGAGAAGAATCTTCTCAAAGTTGAATATGTAAAAGACATTATGAAATTATAATTTTTGTTGTTGAATCTTTTTATAAAATTGTTTCAGATTATATGACAATATTGAAAGTTACAAACTTTAATCAATGTGGATTGTGGCATTTTACTTTTACTTTTGTTATAATATATTGTTAATTGTGACCGTTTTTCTATTCAAACTAATTCTTAATGTGGATCAAGTATTCTTGATTATGTTTGTTATATTTATTACATGGTAAATTTCTTATTATTATCATTTTAAAATATTTTTTTGATAGAATAGAAAACTACAAGTAGCATTTATATTTCAAACAACAAAAATAGAAATTATCTAAAAACAGTGAAAATTCTCTAATAATGTAATTATATTTTTCATTTAAAAGAAAGCAAAATAATAAGTCTGACACATTTAAATAATCTAAAAGTAAACACATTGCAACAATGAAAAAATATTAAAAATGTACAAATGCATAGAAAAGTAACAATATACATAATTATAAAAAGAATCTTATTATGAATTTTTTTATCGAGGATAAAAATGTACAAATTGATTTTTTTATTCAATATTAGCTAGATCAAATGCGAATTTATTATGAAAATGATTTCTACCAAATACTTTTATCGAATCTTTCACTGTGATTTTCATTCAATGATTCATTGTTATCTACACTCCTTATATTAGTATTACTGATCCCTTTCCTCTCTACAAGAGAATTCCATACAACCATTACCCATTCGTAAGGAAAGGTATCCACATCATATCTTGAAACGTACAATCTCAAGTAGGTCTCAATATTTTTATCAAGCCTATTCTGATATTTTGATTTTATAAATGTTAATGCATTGAAAACTCTTTCATCTTCAACTGATCCCAATATCATTTTCGAAATAATTCATATAATCGAAAATACTCACTTATGCTTTCATGAAGGATTGAACTAGGATACAACCTTTTCCATAGAAGTGTTATTTCTCCCTTCTCTGTTGGATCTTTCAGTTCATCAAATTGTTCCTTCATTACCTGTCTAAATCATTTGATTGCAATGCAAGAGTTTCCTTTTGAAGAATACCATTAATCTGAAATCCATTACATTCAACTGATTGTGAAAAATGTTTAATTATAGTACCCATGTGTCTTTTAAATGTATCAGCAAAAGCACCTCCTAGAGGATTCCAAAAGTTAGGATTGACAACTCCCATGGCCTCAAGAAGCTCTCCTTTTTTGAAATGATCTCTGATCTCATTTGATAAGCATTGGGATATTTTATGATGTTTTTTTCCTTGTTTCAGATATAATAGCATCATATAAATTACGTGTAATAGGCACTTCTTCAAGATCTACTCTAGCAACATCTATTCATTTTTGAATGTGTGCATTTTAATCTCTTTCATGTTAACAGAGATACACAGATGACAAGATATATTGAACTTGAAGTAAATGTTAGGATCTTTTAAATCTGTAAGAGCTTTCAATTTACTTGAAATCATGTCTTGTAAATCATTCATTAGAGTTATATAACACATTTAGAGTCCGACACGCCCTTTTTCTGAAGCTAATGAAGTCACCTACATAAATGGACCATTCTTGTACAAGTTTTATTATGCAATTCATCTCATGCAACATTGGAAGATTCCCACAAAGTGTTAATAATGTTTCAAATTTTGTAAGTTTTTAAAGAAAATCTTTAGCCATGTCAACTTGCCTATGGTTCTTATACATGAAACCAGTTAAAGATGGATATTCCTCAAAAACTCTGTGTGCATGATCCTACTTAGAAATCCATCTAGTATCAACATCTTTAAGAATTTTCTTACCATTTGTGACCCCAAGTGAAAACTTCTAAAACTCTAGAAATTTTTTTGGAATACTTGACATATAGGCATGCATTGCAAAGATAAGCTCTTCAGCTTTCTCAACACATTCGAATGTGCTTACTATCCTATATGCAATATTCATCCTATGCGCCATGCAATGAATATGAATCATGTAAGGAGAAATATATGTTTAGTGACACACACATAGACAATTTTTGTGTCCCCGCATCATTGATGCACTATCAACATGCACAAAAATCAGCTTTGTTGCTATAGAATAATTATCCATTCTTGTTATATCCTTCAAATTAGATATCACCAATTTGGAGAGATTTTCAACATTGCGCTTTTCTTTTATTTTATGAACAGAAGCGGATGAGGTATTCTCGGTGTGGTTCTCGAATGTATATACATCTATGTAAACCCGGAAGTGTTTTCAATGGTTGTAAATTCATCAATTGAAAGGGAGATAAAACTTGCATTCTTTACATTTTCTTTCAGATCTTCTTGTTTAATCACCGCTACACATCTTAGCGTTTCCCGTGCACTACTCTTTGACCAATGTGAATTTGGAAGGTTTGGGAACCCATTGAACTTGAACAATTTTTATACTCTGAAAAGTTTGAAATTGGTTTTCCCATTTTCAAAATAAAGAATATGGTTGAAAAATGTGAGACTTTTGCCTTCCGATTTTAATTTGTAGCTTTTCCAAAATTTACATTTATGGTGCCTCCTTTCTCATGACGTTGTTTGTGCGTTTCATTTTATTTTCATATTCCTCCTTATATCTTACATGCATGCACTCCTTTGAATTTTTCCATCTATGAGTCTTTTTTTTCCCATATTTGTCAGTGACTGTGTAATAGAATTTTCCACAATGTTTCTCTATAGTGTCCAATTTAAGTTACATTCTATGTTCTTTACCCAATTTCCAAGTACAAATAGTACATATACATTCTTTGGGAGTATCACTATCATTATCCATGGTGTATAGGCTCAATAAATGGAAAATTTTCTACCCAATCTACCTAAACTGACTTTCTAATTATCTAAGAAGTTTTCTTCTTTTTCCCAGATCTTATTTTTTGAAGGTTTCTATCATTATCATCTTCTCACAAAAATAATTTCATTTGAGCCTTCATCTCTTAAACACATTTGGAATTTGAGAAATTCTTCAATATTTGGCATGTCCAGGAGTTAATATAATCTTCATCTACTGAAATAATTGTTTCCTTAGGGTTTATGTTTTGGTTTAGTGTTTCTTTAGGGGTTTTTGTTTTAAAAAAAAAGTTTTTACTTTATTAAAATTATTAAAAAATTAACTAAACTAATGAAAAAATTTATACAAGAAAATGCCAAATGGTTATGATTCTATTACAACAGACTCAAAGAGGAATATCTTTAAGCTCTGGCATGTCCGGGTCTATATAATCATCATCTACTAAAATAATTTTATCCTTACGGTTTATGTGTTGGTTTACTGGTTCATTTTGAATAAAATTAACAAAAGGGGTTTCTTGTTTCAAAAAGGAAAAATATTTTGACCATTAGAAAATTATTAAAAAATTAAATTGCATTGATGAAAAAATTAAAAGAGAAAATGCCATTTTTATGATAGTCTCATGACAACTTACCACAACCCTTGTTCATGTTTCCTGTGGTAGCAACTTGGGTCTTCATTTTTTTGTGGGGCTTAAAAAAATTGTTTTGCTTCCTTTTCTTTTTTGTGTTTCTCCCTTTCGTTGATTTTTCAGAGAATACATTTTACTTATACATGAAAATATTTAAATAATATAAATGTAATCAACATCTAAATAGTTCTAAATATTGTAAGCGAAATCAAAATTACAATGGATGCTACCATCCGGTAGAATGTCATAATGCTACAATTCAAGAGCATGACATTATGATACCGACCGGTAGTATACGTAACACTACCGAATGACAACATGACTTATGTTATTGGTCAAGAAGATACGTAATGTTATTGGTCGCAACATACAACATGCTACCAGCCATCAAAGATGCAACATGGCACCGACCGCAAGCATAATGTATGTTGTCGGGTCAGTAGCATTTCGATTCGAATGCTACCAATCGAAGCATATAAAATGCTACCAATCGAAGAATTCTTCATGCTATCGATCGTTAGCATTCAATGCTACCGATTGGTACCATCTTTGAATGCTTATCGACGGTAGCATTCTCCATGATGTCAAAAAAACAATATGCCACATACATGCTACAAGTATAGAATAAACAAAAGTATCTTGAAAGTAGAAAACAAATATCCGGTAATCACAGAAAGCCTTAATGAAATATTTTCTAATCATGAATTCATGGAGGTTCTAAAGTTCTATGTTTAGAACTAGGATAATAAACTATAAATACTTATATAGAATATATATATGAGGTGAATTTGACATATTTTAATTTCTCTATAAGGATGATTTTAATGATAATAGTAGGTTATCGCTAGAAAATCCTAAGGAACTGACTCCTAACATTAACTTGTAACCAAAAATTTTTGGTGATCCAATCCCTATTCATAACCAAAATATTCACCAATTTCAAATTTTGAAAACTAGAAAATTCACGAATTAATGAATATTCACCACTAAAATTTTCTCTCGAATGCAATGCATAAATTCAGATGAGCAAAAGTGTAGAACAAAAATCCTACAAAGCGGTTAAGGAAAATGTTCCTTTCTTTCCTTTAAAGAATAGTACAAATCAGCCAATAAAAGATCTTGAGGTTAATTTACCTATTGATTTAGTTTCTGAAGGTTGGAAAATGGTGGTTAGAAAGAAAAAAATCTTGCCTCAAGAAAATTGTTTCTCATACCTAAATGTTTCTTTCATTGTTGGGCGCTTGTTTCTTTTTTACTTTTGTTGTGTTTAAGGCTTCATCTAGGCTTTCAAGCCTTCTTTGTAATAGGGTAGGGCCCCAAAAAACCATCCTTTTAACAATTATAAAAAAATAATCATTTTACATATAAATAGAAAATGAGCTTTGAACCGAGAATGTAAATAATTTAGTTAAAAATATATATACATTCAATATTGGAAGATTTATAAATACTTACCAAATAAGAACTACTAAAAATATTGGTTTGATGGTGTAATTTTTCTAGAAAAAATTGTGAAATTTAATTGTTGAACAATGAAATGAATTTATAGAAGTTGTTAAAGTGTTATTGGGTGCTTCATCCATGTGCTTGTTTGTGATTGGTTGAAATTGGTGAGTGTGGATTGAGAGTGATGAGATGTTAAATCTAATGGCTACGGTGGATTTTTAGGTAAGATATATTTGTTTGAATTCCACCCTTTAATAAATGCATAATGTTTCTTGAGCCTTACAAATTTGTATTTTTTTTGCAGGTTTTTCATTAATGCTAGTAGATGGGATGGAAAGAAGTGGCAATGTGGCTATTACTTGGCATTTTATTATTTGAAAATGTTTCATTTAATGTGCTATTTGATTTGAGTTGTGTCTTATTGTGATAGTAAAGTCTTTCAATTTTGTGAATGAAAGTGTATTGGGTCATAAATGACATGACCTTTTTAGGTTTGAAAATATATTCAAACTTAAAAAAATGTTTGTAATAATGAGAACTATTTGTACTTTTCATTTTTAAATGTAAATCGAATTTATATATGTCTAGACATTTTGAATACATAAATTTATTAGTACTTACATCATTTATTGTCTTTTTAATATCATGTTTCTTCTTAATATAATAAAATTTACACTTTATATTGTCTAGTATTTAATTAAAAAAAAGGTCATTTTATTTATATTTATTAGAAAATTTTCATGTAAGTTTAAGGATTTGAATATTCTAGTATTAAGTATTAAATTAATAAAAATTGTCACCATCATTGGCCAATGCACGATAACTCGGCCCTCTTCCCTAAAAAATAGTTACAACAACAAGGTGAAATGAAACTCATGGTACAAATTAAAAATGCCGTGAGAACACAAAAGACACCAAAAAGGAAACAAAAATCACATAACTAAAAATCTAGGCACATGGGACAACAATAGTAGGTAGAGGAGGAGGATCATCCTTTGAGGGATGGACCCTCCACCCCCAATCGAAACCTTAGAAGGAAAATCAATAGCCAATCCATTAGGGTCTGGAATTTATATATTTATAGGCACCATGTGTCCCTGGCTAGATGGTGGTGAGCCTAAGAAATTGGCCCCGTGAGGAGGTGAGTTCTAGTCAGAGGAGCTAACCACAACCTTTCCATAATGTGGTAAACTCCAACCCGGTCCATAGGTGGACAGAGTAGAGAGGCCCCGAGGGGTAATGGACATTGGTCATGCGAGAACATATTCGTAATTTGGAAGAGAGGCAGGTGGCGGAGCATGGGTTTTAACCGGAGGAACTTGAATCATTGTACAAGGGGTGCTCCTGTAGTGATCTAATAACTACGTAAATTGGTGAAATCTAGCACTATGTTTTGCACGCACCTAAATCTACATAGTTATTGAAGAGAAAATAGCCACTTTTTTATTCATAGTAAGATCCAAAGTAAGATCATCTTAATGAAAAATAACATTATTTCTATCTTTCCATAACTAAAAAGAATAGCATTTGAAATCAATTCCAAATAAAAATAGTCCAAGCAAGAAAATTAACAAAGTCACCAAATACAACTTTCGGTTAGAAAGTTCATGGTGGAAGGGGAGGAAGAGAGAATGAATCCACTTCCAAGAATATTGATCACGCAATGCATCCAAAATACATGCTTGAATTTTTAAGATATATAATTATGTGAGTGTTTTAATGGAGATATTGAAAGGGATGTGTTGAGAAAGTTAAACTTAGGGAGATAAATATTGGAGAAGGAAGATGGGAAAAGAAGAAACATATTGAAGAAGGATAAGTCCATGGGGGAAAATGTTTGAGGGAACATATGTGAAACTATTTTTTCTTACGATAAGACATATATGAACAAAATCCCATTTTTTCAAACATTTAAACTGTTAGAAGGGGGTGTTGTCCACATATTGTTAAGGAAACATACTTTGGAGATATCTCAAAAAAGGGGTCTTATCAATCAATAATCCCAATATCAATAATTTTTTTGTAATGTCAGCCCTTGTGTTTTGTAGGTAGTTAGAACATGTGCGACAACTTATGAATATTCAATGTTGTTCAATGTTGAAGAAGGAAAACAATGTGTACACATTATTCATTTCCTCAAAAACTTACATAAGTATTTCTGTAAAAACATTATTGTAGATATATATTCCTTTATAAAACTAATAATAGTGTAAAATAGATGATATCACTAATTTTAATCCATGTAACATTTAATATACCCATTTTCCCACACAACTTTTAATTTTTGATAAAACTTATAAATTGAAAAACAAATTTTAGTTATGATCTAGAAAAATTCCAAATATATCCAATAACAACCCACACTCTTTGTATGTTACACATCAAATATTTCAATCAACAATGTGTATGGGAATGCATTAAATAAATACTCCAATCTCAAGAGTCTAGTGCAAGATGGATTTTCATTTAACTTAATATTGTTTACATCGATCTTATATGAATGCTTGCACACATCTCAAACTAGTGCCCTCTCACATGAAAATTTGAGGACTTCAAATAAATTGGAAAGATGTTATGGATGAGGAATCTAGTGGAAATAATGTAGTACAAAATTTTAGGGTCGAGTGTTAGATGCATCATGGTAAATTTCAAATTTATCACTATGGTTTTAGTGTCATCATTGAGGAACTTAGATCACAAAGTGTTACCAATGTTTAATATGTATAGATAGTATTATGTAAAAACAAAATTTGTCTTGTAAATAAACTAATTGGATATACCATTTTATCGTAAAGAACACCAAGGGTTTATGTGAAAAACAACATTTGTCTCTAAAAAACAAATCTAATATACCATTTGGTTATAATGAACACCAAGGGTTTATGCATTGTTGTGATGGGAATTTGAACATCAATATGAAATAGTATATTTCTATTGTGATTTTATGTTAGGTACCGGGAGATGTTTTGAATTAGAGGAGAAGCTGACATAAAGTTAAGTTAAATAAAGAAACAAGGTCACTTTATATTGATATCTTTTTTTATACCTTTCACACGTTTGAATGTAATATCTTTGAATATACAATTTTTTTCACTCAAGTGTAAATTTTTTGGTGGAAAATCTTTGTGTAGTTCCCACTCCTCTTCGATTATTATATTTTGATTTCGATTCTTCGTTGACTATAGACATGTATATTATTGTATCATTTTGGTTTATCATGAGGTTAGATGATAGAGATATCATGATTATTGGATTGTGATTTGTAAGTATGATTTGTGTGTATTCTTAGAGACATAGAGAAACATTTTATATTGATAATGATGATGATGTGTTGTTAGCATATATATTACTGACATTCATAATTCTCATCATGTTGACTATGATTTATCATTTGAACTAATCTCGTGATCTTGTTGATATTGATAAAAATATAGAATTGAGATGTTGTTGAAAATTTAGACAAATGATAGCATTGTTAGTTGAGATGATGATTTAGTTATATGAGGATGTTTATTGATTAATGTGTGTATATTTTATCTTTGATTTTTTTGATGTAGCCATGAGGCCGAAGGAGGTATTGTGTGATTTTATAGGTAATTATATCACAAAAATCAAAAGGGGTTAGGAGACCAACCACGGTGGAATACTAGATGGATACAATGATGGTCACCATGGAAAATTGTGTAAATTTTGTTTTTTTTTTATTTTTAGGGGTCCCCATGGGGGATGACCTCCAATTATGACCATGGGATTTGTGTGTAATTATTTCCTTTTTATTTTATTTAATTGTGGATTATATGGTTTAATTTGTGATGAAATTCCTTTTATCATTGTTGATTAATGTGCCTTAATTAAGTGGTTTAATCATGTTTATTAAGTTAATTGGGGATGTGAAAAAGAGGGCCATTTATTAGAGTAGTTGGTCCTTTGGATCTTGTGATTTAAGTTGAGTGTATGTGACTTTGAGTGTTTTACACCCTACCTTACTTGGGAAATTCAGATTTGGGCTTAAGGGCCATTTTTGGAGGCTTGTGGGACAAGTTAAGCTTTTCCCACACCTCTTAATTTCATATACCAACCCTACCTATGGATTGGGGTGGGGTAAAAAATAGACCCCATTATGTGTTTTGTAAGGCAAAAAGTGACATTTATTGCACTTTTCTTACATGGGTTTTAAATTTTGTCCTTAGGGGTGTGGGTTTGGATTGTGTGTGTAAGAGGCTTGTCATTTCTCTCAACCACAAATTTATCATGCCTTAGGGTTAAGGTTTTACTTGTGACATGGAGTTGATGATAAGTGATGTGGCATCCTACATGGAGCCACATCACCCTCCTCTTCCCTTTTTATATATGTAAATTTATTTGTTTGTTTGGGGGTTACTTCATTTGATTTGTGCATTGCATTTTGGAGTTAGAGAGTTTTTGGAGTTCTTGTTGAAGTCTTGGAGATTTTTGGAGTTGGATTGAGCTTGAAGGATCTTGGAGTGTGATTATTTGATCAAGTTCTTACTATGGAAAGGTAGGAGCTACACTCTTTTTACTTGTTTGTTTTTATATGTGTGTATTACATGTATGTGAATGGTTTGTGTGCTTGTTGGGATCTTGGGTAGAATTCCTAAGTATGGTGTAGGAGAAGGCTATGGAGATTTTATATGTAGGGAGGCATAAGAGTTTATTTCATGTTTTGGGAGGGAGTTGGGTTGGGTACCCACCTTTAATAAGAAAATTCTTAAATTTCTTACTTGGTTCTTTTTGAAGGAGACATAAGAGATCAGAGGGAGGTAAGGAATGAGGCATAAGAGGATTTCTAGGGAGGCATAAGAGTTGTGTAGGGGTTTTGAGATGTATATTTGAGGGTTTTAAGGTGGGCACCTAATCCCATTGGGAGGTATAAGTGATCTCCCCATAGATCCTTACTCCATTGGATTTGCATTTTCAGCCTTGTGTATTTTGAAAGTTGCATTCTTGTGATTGTTATCTTGTTTTTGAATGTGTGTTAAATGGTTGTAAAAATTTGTATTGCGATGTGTAAGCATTGTGTTTTTCCCATTCCTTATTGCATTTTGGTTGGGGCTCTAGGGCCAATGAGGAGGATAGCTTCTTCTCCTCATTGGATTATTGGTCATGGTGGAGAGTGTTGCCTCTCCCCATTTTTGTTGTTGTGATTGAAGTGAAGAAATGGTGGAGCTCTTGTTGAATATTTGGGACTTGGAGCATTTTTTGAAGTCAAAAGAAATCCTTCATTGTAGAAACTTTCTTGTAATTCCCACTTAAGGTGGAAGACTAGTAGTATTGTATTTAAAAGAAAAGTTGTATTGTATATTTTTTTATCAAGTTGTAATGTATTGTTGGAAAGAAATATATTTGTATTGTAAGAAATGAGCTATGCTCAAAGAAAAAGAAATTTCATTGTTATTTGTAGAAGTTGCATTATTGTAATAATGAAGGAAAAAACTTGGAAGTTGTAAATTATTGAGAATGTATTCTTAGTAAATCTTAAATGTATAATAGATTCTTGTGCTTTCATTAGATAAATGGTTGTAGTTCAAATGGAAGGATGCACAAAATTATAATGAGTTACTTTGTTAAAATATTACATTATTGTTGTGGAAAAAAAACAATGATACTTAGAAATAGATTAAGTTTCATTCCTTCTTTTGAGTTTGAAAGAAATTTTATTGGAAAAGTGTTCTTGTAGTTGTTTCCTTGGCTACTATCAAAATAGAAAATCTTTGAATTTAGTAATTTAAGGCATGGAATGAATAAATGGTTAAACCTTTTAACTAGAGACTTTAGGCACATAAATTCAACTAAGGATAAACTCTAAATCACCCTAGTAAAATTTATTTTTGAAAAATTACGGAATTAATGGTTTTGTTTTCAAAGAACAGATCACCGCCTATGTAGAGCGATGCTCTTTGAACCACTGGCCTGATTAGAGTGGCAGTCTATGAACCGTCACCCAGGAAAGGTGGCGGTTTGTAAATCGTCACCTAGGTAGGGCGGAGGTCCCAGACCGCCAACCTATTTTAGGTGGCGGTTTCATCACTTTTGGTGGAAAAGTAAAATCCATGACTATGTAATTTAAACTTGATTAAATTAAAATATGAGCCTATAAAATGTAAAAATGAAACTACCAACAAACTATAAGGGAAAAAATCATTGTTTGAAGCAATTAAATCCTTGAATGGGCATTTAAATGTATTCAATCTCATAGATTAAAATGGAAATAGGGTTTTTCCCAAACAAAGAACTCAAAAATGGAATTAACTAAATAACAACTCCAGATTTAGAGTGGAAACCTCTACAATATTCAAATGGAAGGCATTGCTATAATAAATCCATAAACTAAACTAAACTAAGCTTGATCCTAATGAATCCCTTCATGGATTCTTCCTTCCTTGCTCCCATGGCTTCCATTTCCTCCAACCTACAAATTAAAGAAAAGAAAAGAGACCAAATGAGGAGGCTAGGGAAAAAAAAAAATATTTAATAAAATTCCATAAGGATGGTTAGGGTTAGCTTGGAACTCTAAGATCTAGTGGCCACAATTGATTTGATCCAAGGGTTAAGAATCAACCCTACAATTGTTAGGTGGAATATGTATTATGAGTTTTTTAATAATTTAATTGTATGTGAAAATGAGTGAATGGGGCCACTTAGTGCTCTAGTGTATTAAGTTAAAAATGTAACTCTCCTAGTATGTTTTAGTAAATGATTCAATGGACATTAAAGCTAATAATTTAAGGAACTAAGGTAACTAAGGATAAGGGTTTATTAAATGTGGGTTTGAATGTTAATTTCTAAGAGGGAAACTATTTAACCAAGTAAAAGAAATTAATGACACTTTTCTAAGTGGATGGTAATTAATTTGACATTAGAAATGGATTAAGAATTTTAATTATTAATCTAGACTTGATCCATCCATTAATGTAATATAGTAAATTTTGGTAGGAATTAATTAAATGTATTATAGGGTTGACATCCTTGTAATCTTTTAAAACAAAAAAAAAATTTCTCTAACTTTCTAGATAATTATTAAGGTTTAATGTGGTTTTAGAACATCAAATTTATGGGCGTTACACTTGGTATTAGAGCTGTGGGTTCAACACTTGGACCCCGGGCACACTTGGAAACATAAGACATAACAAAAAAACTTAGTGTAACTCTAAACCTAGATCACACAACTTTGAATGATGTTTAAAATGTAGAAAACCTAGAAAATTGAATGAAAAAACAAAAAAACCTAGAATGATAAACTAACTCTTGTTTTGGTTTATGTAGGAGGCGCGAACTAGATGAGGGGTTCTTACACGTGGACCTAGACTTACCACCCCTAGATTAGGAAGTAGTAGCCATATTACCTCAGATACTTCAGACACTACATGAGATGTTAATGCCACTATACTGCAGGGATATTTAGAAGGAGACCTAGTAGACAGACAAGGAGCCATCATTAGAGGCTCATGCACCTTCCGACATAGTGATGAGTATAGGGCAGAGAAATCCCATGTGGAGTCAAGCAAGATGAGATTCACCACAGAGAGGTCATGGAGACAGGGCTACAAGAACATAGAGATAGATCTAGAGCCCTAGGAAACATGATGATCATGTTGAGAGACCTAGAGGTAGACAAGTCAATGGTAGATCACATCAGAGAGATTTGAAACTCCATCCATCTCATTTCACTGGGACACTAGGGGATTTTAGGAAGAGGCATGGTTGGTCATCTTAAGTGGATGCTTCAAGATATGTTCATGTAATATAAATAGGAAGAATCATGTTTTCATCCACCTTCTAAGAGAGACGGAGCCAAGGTTTGGTGGAGGACCGAGGAGTAGAAGCTCCATGTGGATTCCAAGATAGTCACTGGGAGCTCTTCGAGGAGTGGTTCAGAGAGATATTTGTCTAAGAGGTTCATTTAATAGAGGATAGATGAGTTCCATGACCTACGTCAGCATCCATGACAGTGGAAGAGTATGAGAGTCACTTCCTGGACCTACTTTAGTATGTAGACTACATGCAGATGAGCAGGTGAGGATCCACAGGTTCATCAGGGGCCTAAACCTAGACATTGGAGGGGAAGTGCACATTCATTTTCCGTAGACATTAGCAGAGGCCATTGAGAAGGCCTACATTACAGAGGAGACTAGGGGAAGATGCAACAGGACAAAGATAGAGTGTGGAGCCACATCTAGTAGATGTAGGATAATAGATCGATGGGGTGAGCTCCTCCTTCTCTCATGGTGGACATGGTTCTACACATTCTTCATTCAGCCACCACAACAACCACCTCAACAGCAGTAGTAGGAATATACTCATCCTCCATTTAGGCCTCCACAGAGATTTGATGCTCAGAGGGGACGTAGTATGGGGCCTCCTCCTAGGGGACCAGTAAGACTCAAGTACCACCTAGAGCTCATTAGCAGGAGCTCATCGCAGCAAAACCACAATAGTTTGTAGTAGGATCATTAAGATCCATGACATAGACCACTAGAGTACCTATAGGAGCCACTTCTCATTAGAGGGGACTAGAGTTACTATGGGTGTGAGTACTTGGGCATCATTAGAGAGAGTGCCCTCAAGAACCCTAATAACAAGGGTAAGGAACTAGTTTTAGAGCCTACAATAGGTGAAATGGCTAGAGCCATATGATATATGTAGCATTCAAAACCACCAAGAAGAGAACCAAAGCACGGTGATTGAGATGACATGTAGAATTTATGGAATTTCTATTTATATTTTATTTGATTTAGGCTCCTTAGATTCTTTTATTTCTCCATTTGTAGTAGAGTGATGTAGGCTAGTGGTAGTTAGGTAGAGCCATAGTTGGGATGTGGAGATGGCTTCTGAGCCAAGCTCATAGTGGACTCCTTAGTCAAGGAGTGCATAGTTAACCTAGGACCTTTTTCCATGACCTTGATCTTCGTATCCTTCCATTGGGTTCCTATGGGATTATTTTGGGCATGGATTGGTTATCTACACACAGGGCTAGAGTTGATTGTTATAGTAAGATAATATCATGTGCAGATGATTTGGGAGTGGAGACAGTGATAGTGGGAGTTAGGAGACCCACCTCTATTCACACCATATCCGCTATGTAGCTTAAGCAAAGTGTGCATGACAAGGTTTAGTTGTATGTTGTCATGGTTAGCAAAAATCGAGGATGAGTCTAGTGGGCCGTCACTTGATGATCATCATATCTTGAGGGAGTTTTCAAATGTATTTCTAGGGGAGCTATCAGGGTTACCTCCCCCACATGAGATATATTTTCACATTGATTTGGTTCCAGGAGTAGAGCCTATCTCACGAGCCTTATAAGATGACTACCCCTAAGCTCTGTGAGCTCAAGTTGCAGCTTGAGGGCCTTCTAGAGAAAGGCCTAATCCATCTTAGTATATCCCCTTGGGTTGTACCAATGATTTTTATAAATAAGAAGGACAGATCTTTGTGATTTTGTATTAATTATCATTAGCTAAACAAAGTAATAATCAAGAATCATTACCCCTTCCACATTGATGATGTGTTTGATCGATGATGAAGGGACCACAATATTTTCCAAGATAGATCTTAAGTCTGGATACCATCAGCTAAGGATCATGGAGGCAAATATTCATAAGATAACCTTTCGTATGAGATATGGCCACTACGAGTTCACAAAGTAGTTACTTTTGGTTCTAAAAAATGCCCCCCCCGCGTATTCATGAGTTTTATGAATGGGGTATTCTAGAATTTTTAGATCACTTCATGCTCATATTTCTTGATGACATTTTTATTTACTCATGCACACATGAGGAGAATGAGGAGCACATTTGACATGTTCTACAGTGTCTTCGAGAGAAGCACCTTTACGGGAACCTGGGGAAGTGTGCATTCTTTCAATCAGAGGTGTATTACTTGGGTCACATCATTTCTAGGGAAGGTATCACCATCGATCCTTCCAATATTAGAGCTATTATGGATTGGTCCGCACCAACTAGTGTGACCAAAGTGCATAGTTTTATGGGTTGGTAGGTTAATACAGAGATTTTTTAAGGAATTTTCTTGAATTACGCACCCCATCACTTCCCTTCAAGAAAGGGAAGAAATTTGTTTGGTCTAATGGATGTGAGAAGGACTTCAAGACACCTCAAGGAATGGCTTATGTAAACAATGATTTTGGCTATGTTAGATCCACATAGGGATTTATTTGTGTGTACGGATGCTTCCTTGATAGGATTAGGTGGTGTATTGATGCAAGATGGCCATGTAGTTGCATTTGAGTCTCACAAAATCAAGGATCATGAGCTCAACTATTCGAATCATGACCTTGAGCTTGCAGTATTTGTGCATGCTTTGGTTTGATGGAGACATTTCCTTCTTGGCAGGAGGTTTATTCTCAAGATAGACCATTTGAGCTTACGTCACCTCTTCACGTAACCCAATCTCAACACTCGTCAGTGGCATTGGATGGAGTTGTTATGTGAGTATGACATGGAGATAGATAATGTGAAGGGGAAAGATAATGTTGTTGCCGATGCTCTGAGTAGACAAAGACATTTGGCTATGGCTACTTCAGTGGGTACATATTTTAGAGCAGGATTTTATGATAGCTTCCACATGACAGTTTCTACCTTACAGCTAGATCAAAGATTGAGTCTTAGAGAACCCTTGAGGGGAAGTTTAATGGTTTTACATTAGAGTTAGATGGACTTCTCAGACACATAGGTCAGATCTATGTACCTTGGTATGGAGGTTCGAGACATGATATCTTGATAGAGGCTCATCGTGCACCTTATTTAGCCCATCCAGGGGTGAATAATATGCACACCACCTTAAGATAAATATAACATTGGAGGTCTTCAGAGAGATGTAGCATAGTTTGTGTCATGTTGTTTAAAGTGTCAGAGGGTGAAGGCCGAGCATCAACATCCAAATGACCTTCTTTACCCACATGTTATACCGGAGTGGAAATGGGACACCATTTCCATGGATTTCATAGTAGGGCTACCAATGTCAAGATATCACCACAATGCCATCATGGTAACGATGGATAGATTGAAGAAAGTGGCTCATTTTTCTCTGGTGAAGACCACCTATACAACTAGTGCAGTAGAGAGAGTGTACTTGGATGAGATTGTTAGACTAAACAGATTCCAAGGAAGATCATCTATAACCATAATCCCTTATACACATCATATTTCTGAACTACTATGTAACATTCCCTTGGGACGAGCATCAAATTCAGCACAACCTATCATCCAGAGACATATGGTCAAATAGAGTAGGTAAATAAAATTTTTGATGACATTCTTTGATGTACATCATGGATCATCAGTCGAGGTGGGAGGAGTACTTGTATTTGGTTGAGTTTGCATACAACAACAATTTCCAGAGTTCTATTGGGATGGCACCATTTTAGGAACTTTATGGCAGGGAGTGTAGGACACCTTTGAGTTGGGATAGACTTGAGGATAGAGTATCTATTAGGCCATCTCTTGTTATAGAACATGGAGCACCAAGTTGTTTTTATCTGGCAAAGGTTATAGGAGGCACAAGACAGAAAGAAGAAGTATGCAAATCAGAGGAGATTTGACTGCAGCTATGAGGTGGAAACAATGGTTTTTCTTCATCTCACACCTCATAAGAGTTGTATTTGTTATAGAAAAGGCTCTAAGTTGTCTCCTAGATTCATGGGTCCATTTGAGATCCTAGAGTAGATCGGTCCCTTAGCTTATTGTCTAGCCTTGCCACCCATCTTGTCTCACATGCATGATGTGTTTCATATATATGTTCTTAGGAGATATATCCTATATCCATCTCATGTATTGATTGACCACATTGTAGGTGCAGAAGCAGGGGAAGATGATGGTGAAGCCCATGTGTATTTTAGAGTGCAGGACCCTGGGCTTTCAAACCCAAGAGATTGATCATGTGTGAGTCCAATGGGACATGTATGATGAGACTACTACTACATGGGAGGATGCTACGTTGCTTACAAGTCAAGTTTCCATGCCTATTTTAGTCACTTCCAGAAGAAGTCAAGTCTAAGGGGGAGGGGGATGTAGTTCCTACTCCTATTCGACAATCAATCTATTTTGATTTTGATTACCGCTTGACTATAGACATGGATATTATTGTATCATTTTGGTTTAGCATGAGGTAAGATGATAGAGATATTATGACTATTGATGGATTTTGATTCATAAATATAATTTGTGTGGATTCTTAGAGAGATAGAGAGACATTTTATATTGATGATGATGTATCGTTAGCATATATATTAGTGACATTTGTAATTTTCATCATGTTGACTATGATTTAGAATTTTAGCTAATCTCATGATTTTGTTGATATTGATAAAAAGTATAATTGAGATGTTGTTAAAAATTTAGACAAATGATAACATTGTTTAGTTGAGATGATGATTTAGTTATATGAGGATGTTTATTGATTAATGTGCATATATTTTATCTTTTAATGTATTTTATGCAGCCACGTTGCCAAAGGAGATATTATCCATTTTGCGGTAATTATATCACAACAATCAAAAGGGGGTTAGGAGACTAACCACAGTGGAATACTGGATGGATACAATGATGGTCACCATGACAACATATGTAATGTGTTTTTTTTTTTAATTTGTTATGGAGTCCCCATGGGGGGGATTACCTCCAATTATGACCATGGGCTTTGTGTTTAATTCTTTCCCTTTTTCTTTTATTTAATTATGGAGTATGTGATTTAATTTGTGATGTAAATCCTTATTATCATTGTTGATTAATGTGCCTTATATAAGTCGTTTAATCATGGTTATTAAGTTAATTGGGTATGTGAAAAAGGGGGCCATTTATTAGAGTAGTTGATCCTTTGGATCTTGTGATCTAAGTTGAGTGCATATGACTTTGATTGTTGTTCACCTTACCTTACTTGGGGAATTCAGGATTTAGGCTTAAGGGCCATTTTTGGAAGCTTAAGGACAAGTTAAGCTTGTTACCAACCTTAAAATTTCATATATCAACCCTACCTATGGATCGCGGGGTCAAAAATATACCCCATTATGTGTTTTGTAAGGAAAAAAGTGACATTTATTGCACTTTTCTTACATGTTTTTAAATTTTTTTCCTTAGGGGTGTGAGTTTGGATTGTGTGTGTAAGAGGCTTTATCTCTTCTCTCAACCACCAATTTATTGTTCCTTGGGGTTGAGGTTTGAATTATGATCTGGAGTTGATGATAAGTGATGTGGCATCCTACATGGAGCCACCTCACCCTCCTCTTCTCTTTTTCTATATATGCAAGTTTATTTGTTTGTTTAGGGGTTACTTCATTTGATTATGCATGTGTATTTTTGAGTTAGAGATTTTTTGGAGTGATTTTTGAAGTCTTGGAGCTTTTTGGAGTTGGATTGATCTTGAAGGATCTTGGAGTGTGATTCTTTGATCAAGTTCTTACTATGAAAGGTAGGAGCTACACTCTTTTTACTTGTTTGTTTTTATATGTGTGTGTTTCATATATGTGATGGTTTATGTGCTTGTTGGGATCTTGGGTAGAATACCTAATTATGGTGTAGGAGAAGGCTATGGGAATTTGATATTTAGGGAGGAATAAGAGTTTATTTCATGTTTTGGGAGGGATTTGGGTTGGGTGCCCCACCTTTGATAATAAAATGCTTGAATTTATTACTCGGTTCTTTTTAGGGATACATAAGAGATTGTAGGGAGGCATAAGATAATGTTGTAGGCATAAGAGGATTTTGAGGGAGGCATAATATTTATGTAGGGTTTTTGAGATGAATTTTGGAGGGTTTAAAGGTCGGCACATAATCCCATTGGGAGGCATAAATTATCTCCCCATAGATCCTTACTCCATTGTATTTTGCATTTCAATCCTCGTGTATTTTGAAAGTTATATTCTTGTCATTGTTACCTTCTGTTTGGATGTGGGTTAAATGTTTACAAGAATTTGTATTGTGATGTGGAAGCATTGTTATGTTTCCATGAGTTGTATCCATTCCTTATTTCATTTTGGTTTGGGCTCGGGGGCCAATGAGGAGGATAACTTCTTCTCCTCATTGGATTATTGGTTGGGTGGAGAGTGTTTCCTCTCCCCCATTTTTGTTGTTATGGTTAAAGTGAAGAAATGTTGGAGCTCTTGTTGAAGATTTGGGGCTTGGAGAATTTGTTGAACTCTAAGGAAATCCTTCATTGTAGGAACTTTCTTATAATTCCCACTTAAGGTGGAAGACTAGTAATATTGTATTTAAAAGAAAAGTTGTATGGTATGTTTATTCATCAAGTTGTAATGTATTGTTGGAAAGGAAAAATTTTATCATTGTAAGAAATGAGATATGCTCAAAGAAAAATAAAATTCACTATTATTTGTAGAAGTTGTATTTTTAAGAATGAAGGAAAAATTGAAGTTGTAAATTATTGAGAATGTATGTTTAGTGAATCTCAAATGTATAATATATGCTAGTTCTTTCCTTGGCTAAATGGTTGTAGTTGCAAATGGAAGAATGCACTAAATTGTATTGAGTTACTTTGTTAAAAAATTACATTCTTGTGGTGGAAAAGAAAACAATGATACTAGAAATAGATTAAGTTTCATTCCTTCTTTTGAACTTGAAAGAAATTTTATTGGAAAAGTGTTCTTGTAGTTGTTTTCTTGGCTACTATTGAAATAGAAAATCTTGAATTTAGTAATTTAAGGCATGGAATGAATAAATGGTTAAACCATTCAACTAGAGACTTTAGGCACATAAATTCAACTAAGGATAAACTGTAAATCACTCTAGTAAAATTTATTTTTGGAAAAATTGTGGAATTGATGGTTCTATTTTCAAAGAACAGGACCGCCACCCTGTGTAGAGTGGTAGTCTCTGAACCGCCAGCCTTATTAGAGAGAGAAAATCTATGAAATGCCACCTAGGAAAGGTGGCGGTTTATGAATTGTCACCCAGTAGGGTGGAAGTACCAGAACGCCGACTTGTTTTTTGTGGTTGTTTCACTACTTTTAGCGGAAAAGTAAAAGACTCATGCAATCTTAAACTTGATTAAATTAAAATCTGAGCCTATAAAATGTAAAAAGGAAACTACCAACAAACTATAAGGGAAAAAATCAATTGTTTGAAGCAAGTAAATCCTTGAATGGGCATTTAAATGTATTTAATCTCATAGATTAAAATAAAATAGGGTTTTCCCAAACAAAGAACTCAAGAATAGTATTAACTAAATAACAACTCTAGATTTGGAGTGGAAACCTCTACATTCTTCAAATGGTAGGCATTTTTATAAGTAAGACCTTAAAATAAACTACACTAAGCTTGATTCAAATGAATCCCTTCATGGCTTCTTCCTTCCTTTCTCCCATGGCTTTCATTTCTCCTACCTATAAATTAAACAAAAGAAAAGAGACTAAATGAATAGGCTAAGGAAAGAAAAAGGATTTAATAAAATTCCATAAGGATGGTTGGGATTAGTTTGAAAATCTAAGCTCTAGAGGCCACAATTGATTGTATCCAAGGGTTAGAAATCAACCCTACAATTGTTAGGAAGGAATATGTATTATGGATTTTTAAATAATTTAGTTGTATTTAAAAATGAGTGAATAGGGCCACTTAGTTCTCTAGTGTATTAAGTTAAAAATGTAACTCTCCTAGTATGTTTTAGTAAATGATTCAATGGACATTAAAGAAAATAATTTAAGAGAACTAAGGTAACTAAGGATAAGGGTTTATTAAATGTGGGTTGAATGTTAATTTCTAAGAGGGAAACTATTTAACCTAGTAAAAGAAATTAATGGACACTTATCTAGTGGATGGTAATTAAATTGACATTAGAAATGGATTAAGAATTTTTAATTATTAACCTAGACTTGATCCATTCATTGTAATATAGTAAATTGTTGGTAGGAATTAATTAAATGTATTATAGGGTTGAGATCCTTGTAACCTAAAACAAAACAAAAAAATTCTACAACATTCTAGATAATTATTAAGGTTTAATTTGGTTTTAGGATGTCAAATTTGTGGGTGCTACACTTTGTTAATTCCTCGAATATTTAGATTTTTGAAATTTGGATTTGGCTAGAATTTTTGTGGCCTTAGGTCACTTGTTATTTCACCTAATTCTTATAGTATAAGTTAATTTTTTGGGTTGATTCGCCTAACGTTTATTAGTAATAGCCAAATTTTAATATTCAAATCACCTTTACCCCATACACAAAAGATAAATTTTCTATCAATGATAGGATTATGTTACTAGCCGATAATTATGCTACTAGATGTTACTATATTGTTTTGTCATTAGTAGCATTATGCTGGACCAAAAGTCGCTACTAATTGAAAAAAGTCCTTTTAATATGTGGTATACGCCAAGATTTTAATATGCATTTTTAAAAATTCGCTAACGAATATCTATGGTTTTTTTGGAGGGTTTTAAAAGTTACCCTGGTTCACTCATTTATTAATGTTATTTTCCATACATTAAATATTACACAGATATGTGGAGTGGGGTACATAGGGTTGAGAAAATAAGACATCATTGGTATGAAAAGGGATTGTATTAGCTTAAAATTAGGATATTGAAGCTTGCTGAAATAAGGAGTAGTAATATAATGAATATAGTGATGAGAAAAATATCAAAAAAATATTAAACTGTCCATATTTATTGTAAAGTTTTGGCACTCAATCAAAAAGTAAGTGATATTGATTCCTAGATTATGATGGATTTCTTTTATTTACTTTTTCTAAAAATTGTTTTTTTTTATTATTTTTGTATTTAAAATATATATCAAAATAAGTTTATAAAACTTCTAAAAATAGTTTTATAAAAAAATTCTTTAGTAATGACAGATAAAATATATTCTAATTATTAATAGATATGTAGTCACAAAATCATGCACTTTACACATTTATTTATCTTGGTTTCATACTATTATTTATCTTGTTTTATTTTATTTTTTCATTACCGAGCTTCTCATATACATGCTCGGTCTATTTCGGTCATTTCCCATCATTCTAGACATGAATGGGGTGCCCGAGCTAGTACTTGGGTGCTCATGGGTTCCCCGGGTCCCACCAAGGGCGCCTGATCCCTTTGCACTTTCTTGCCACATTTTAAGATTTTTCTAGCCATTTTACATCTTTATCTTTTTGTGGTAGGCATTTTCAAGGTGAATTATGAAATTAGATCAAGATATCCCTATAAATATAAAGTTATGAGACCATAATGAGGTACCTGACATCACTTACTACTATCAATCCTTCTAGATTTGAATCCATATATTGCATTGGATATCATTTTCATCCACATAGCTCCATCATCAAGGCACAAGGCTAGGACATTTGCATCACACTTTATACAGGGAGGGATTCTATTCTATTCCATGAACATATTCTACTATATTTTATACACATAGTTATTGCTTGCTACTTCACAAGGTGTGACTAACACAAGAGAAACGTAGGGCATCTTCACACACACTTGCACATAGAACTACATTGGGTCTGAGATGTAGTGTAGCGCTCACTTAGTAAGTGCACCATTTTGGAAGCTGAGGTTAGTCCGAACCCTTCATATGTATTTTTTTTTAGGGTTTGCTATTTTTTTGGGTCTTACAGGTCTTTCTTTCATCTTGGAGTATTGGTGACATCTAGCGCAGGACAACGAAGTTGATGCGACACATACGAAGGTTCCAGGTCATCTTCCAACTCTGTGAAAACTAGTTTCAAAGATTTTATATAGACCATGGTGCCCATATTTTAGACCAAAGTTCCCACATGTACCCTAATCCTCCTCCAAGTACTCCAGTCTAGCTAGATCTTCTAGATCCATCCTTTGTGGGATTTTTGCATAGTCCTTCTTTCTCTTGATTTTTCTAGTCACGCCCGTGAAGACGTCTTGACACTTCATTGAATGAGATGAGTTATTTCCTCTTCCTTATTGCATATTAGGGTCATAATTTCCTTTTCATAGTTGTATAGCTTATTTTTGTACTTTTGTACACATTTATTAACTTTCTTTATGATTATTCATAGCTTATATTAACTAGCCCTACACTACATATTTAGTCCATTGTTAGTTAATAATTTTTGGTGACCTCGACATCTATCACACTTCATATCCTCATTTGTCTTCTATCATGGATCATCAAGTTTGTTTATTAGATTTTCTTAATAGATATCCCAATTGTCAAAGTTGTTTTATGAAAATCCTTAGACACCAAGTATTTTGATGATAATACTCCACCACAAGAATTAAGCTCTCTCGCTTCATTATTTATTTTTAAACCCTAGTCTTAATGATCCTCCGTCTAATCAACCACTATTAGACTTGATTCAAGCATTGCATACATTATATCAAGATAAATTTGCATCCATGGAATCCACAATTACTTCTCTTAGATATAAAATTCAACATCTTAAGGATGCTTCCAAATTGGATGTTTGTGCTCCTACATCTTATATACAACCTATGTCAATTACATGTCATCTAGTTGAACCTCAAGACATGTCATTTTCTGAGCCTCTTATGTTTAAGCACAATACTACACCACATGAAATTCTTACTCAACTCCTTAGTCATCAATTGATCACTTTTCCACCTAATCATTGTTATCCTCCTTATTGGCTTACAAAATATCAAGGTCATCCATATTGCAACTATCATAGAATTAATGGACATAATGACAATGATTGTTATGCTATACAACGTAAGATCAAACATCTTGAGTGTCAGGGTTTTATCTCCTTCAAGGCATGCCCATCTATAACTTCTACACCATGCTATACAGCTACTAGTGAGTCTCCCTCTAATCTTTCTAAGGAAGTTCTAGATGCTTCTCTTATTCATTACATGTTTGATGTTGACAATCACTCACATGTGCATAATGCTTCTTCTCCTAGTCAGAAAAATACTATAGTTCCATCCCATGATTCTCCTATTTCTGATGTCACTTCTTCTCCACTTAATGAGCATCACACCACCATTTCTCTTGTGCCTTCTTCATGTAGATACCTGAATTCCACTTTTGCAATATTATTACTAAAAACACACAAATCAATCTCATTCTTACCATTTCCATTATAATTAGTGATTTCCACTAATTAACTAATGTTTCTTACCATTTTAGTAAATTAACAACGCACTATTGATTTCCAAACCTCTTTCACATTCAAGATGCCTCTTTATGAAAAAGTAAGTAAAAATACTCTTCCAAATAGACAATTAGCAATTATTAGTTAACTAAGCCTATTTTACCCTTGTTTTGGTCAATATACCATATTATTGTCTTAAAACCACTCAAAATCACCCCACCGTTAGGATAAAATATTATTATCCTAATTAATTATGCATAGTATAATTATTTAATTAATTTTATTAATTAAATAATAATGGTTATTAAATAAACCATATTTTGTTATGTATTGTTATATGGTTCATAAACCATATTTGTCTTTCATAGATGTTGTTATATTATTTTAAACAATATATTTGTATTTATTCATTTGTGCTTCTCGGATGTTATTGGAAGCTTGTGTATTTTGGAAAATGGTTACACCTGTGCAACTTTGTTTCATGTTTGTATTTGGTTGTGCAATATCTATAAATATTGCAGCCCATTCTATGTAAGGTTGGTTGATTGAGATTAATAAAACTAATCAGGGCTTCCGCCCCTGTTTCTCAATCTACATTTGGTACCAGAGCTGGTTTTAACTCCTGGCAAGGTTGGAGAAAGGTTGCAGAGGAAGGAGAATTCGTGGAGAAGAAATCTGTAACAACAGAGAGCCAGTGCTACCTCCAGCAGCTTCTGAGACCTCCTACAAACCCACAACCTCCTGTGTGATTTCAAGGTAAACGGAAAGCAATTTTTTTCCTTGGTGCTCTGTGTGCACCAGAAAATTTGCTTCTGGAGTATTTTTTGGTTTATTCAAATCAGCTTAAAAAAATTGTATTTTTCCCCATCATGGGTTTTGTCACTAAATTTAGTGACAGTGTTAGTCACAGCTAACACTTGCAGTTTGCTAAATCTGGGGGGGACTGTGTCAAGGTTTTAGACCGGGCTCTACACCAAGTTTGGTTGTAGACCGAGTTGAGGCATTACAAGCCGTGCCTTTTGCTTATTCGGCCAAGCCCGTACAAGGGCCTATCTCTGCGTATTGGAGACACCAAGCAGCCGAGTTCTCTTAATTGACGTCGAGCCAAGAGCTCTCAAACTAAGTCATATTCATTCTTTCACTATTCATATGTGCATTGGAAAACAAGTTTGAGTCCCCTATTGCTCAGATTGCAGTCTAGTGAGTTGAGAGAAAATATTTTATTGAGAAATGTGTTGAGATATTGATCGGGCTGCTCAAACCGACCTGCAACACAAGAAAACAATGGCCATCTCCATCCTCCTCTAGTTGGACCTACATGCCACCAATGAGCCACCTACACAAAGAAATAGTGAGCAACTATGGAGAAAATCCATGAAAACTCCAAAGACCTGCGTGCAAAACAAGACAAAGAAATAAGGAAAATACCATAAAGATCAAAGGAGATATTAAAAAGAGGCGGAGCGGCTACAAAAAAATATAAAGTTTCAGATCCATATTTTGAGCAAATGGAACCCTAATCCATAACACATGCCACGTGGACTTCCTCTCCCCTCGAGTAAATTCACCATTTTCAAAGCAAGTCGTATTGGGCTCCGGAGGTCACCAGGGCTTGCGAAATAGAAATTTTTACCTGCCATTCAAATTTTCTAATTTTTTGAATGTAAATTGTATACTATCAGTATATTGTACTAATTTGTAGGTTTCCATAGTCAACTACAAACTTTGTAACTGCTAAAAAAACTGGCAGAATTGTAATAAAAACAATAAAAATTGGTTATGTAACACTCACGAGATCCTAGATCTCATTCGTAGCGTTCGGTATATACAAGGTGCCTCTGGGAAGCGCTTACGAGTAAAGCCATCATGACTACTACTACACTTAATGCCTAATATAGCTGCAACAACGTCATCTGGCATCGTCCCTTTAAATCGACGAGGAGTAATAAGGTCACAGTGCACACACTATGAACCATCCCATCCGTCTGTGAACAATTGCACGACATAAATCCAGATTGAGAAATTATCCAAGTATATAGTGAAGTTACGCATGCGTATGAGGATATTTCTTTGAGCCGGTGTCAATAATCACATAGACCCCATTAGTACTGTCTTGGTACCACATATTGAATTATTTCACGTACGTTAATGCCTCTTTCACATACCATCGGGTATATAGAAAGGGCGAGCTTCTTCCACGTACCGATGGGTATATCGGAAGGGTGCGTATATAGAAAGGTTTGGTATATCGACTTGATGGTATATAGATTGGGAGACCTAATACTTGGAGTGATAAGAGCCAAACTTGTCAGTGATCTCTACAAAATGGGCACCAATGCCCTCAATTTTTTTCTTCCGAATTCACAATTTCTTAGAGGAAGCAACTATGCTGCATGGAAGACAAAAATAAAGACACAACTTGAGTTTGAAGAGATCTAGTCTGTTGTGAATGGTACTCTGACCAGATCAACCACTGATACAACACAACAATGGTAGTTTGATAAAGTAGATCAAAAGGCCAAACTCATCATCTTATTTGGAGTGTCTGATGATGTGCAACCCCAAATTTGAGATGCCAAAACAACAAAAGATGTGTGGGATAAATTGAGTACAATATATGAGGCCAAGAACAAGAATGTCATACTGAATTTGCAGAGTCAGTTACATACACTGAAATTCAAGCAGAATGAGAAAATTGAAGCTTTCTTAAGAAGAGTTACAGAATTAAGGGCTTCACTTCTAGCCCTGGGAGAACCAGTCATAGATGATGCTCTTGTTCCCATTGTTCTGAGAGCACTCCCCTCTTCTTGCCACATTTTTTTCACAACACTAAACATGATAGATACGACAGTTGGTTTTGACAAACTGGTAAACCTACTGCAACAAGAGGAAGCAATGCACAATAAGGATGATGAAGAGGAGTAGGCACTGTCTTCACATCAAAAATGGAAAGGAAAAGGTAAAGGAAAACCTAATTCCCATCGAAGTCCCAACATCGAATCAGATATCACGGGACAATCAATAAAAGAAGCAATGTCCTATTTGTAAAAGAGGACATGAATTAAAAGATTGTCGAAGATAACACTTATAAGAAAGGTTCATCAAGAAACTCTAGACCACAACAACAATCTTGCAAGGGACATTCTAACAACTATCATGGGCGTAAAAGGGGAATTGGAAAAGAAGACCCCACCAAGTGAGGTAATATTGCCGAGCAACAAGAACAGTCAGAAAATGAAGACTTCTTGTTCACTGCTCGATTAAGTGAACCATCCATGTCATCTAGTGATGTCTAGTATGTTGATTCGGGAGCCACTCGACACATGACCGGCCACAGAGACTCGGTTTATTTTAATGAGTGACACGCTATCAAAAAATCATGTTTTTTTGGGAGATGATTCTTCATATACAGCTTTAGGGATTGGGAACATTTCTCTACCCTTGGTTCACGCAAATGCAGACTATCGATGTCCTATATGTCCCCGGGTTGACAAAGAATCTTCTTTCAGCTTAGTCAACTCCTAGATCACAACCTAAAAATTGACTTTGATAGTCAATCCGGCAAGAAAACGTGTTTAATTCGAGATAAATCAAGAGGCTCGAAAATAATTGCAAAAGCCTCCAATGTGGGATGCATGTTCCAACTTGATTTTGTTTATAGAGATGATCAAGCACTTGTGGCTAAAAATTCCACCTCAGCGCAGTTGTGGCATCGATATTTGGTCATGTTAGTTTCAAATATTTCAAACACTTTGCCGGCGTAATATGGTACATGGGCTACCTTCTCTTTAGAAGGATACAGACAAGTGTCCTCACTGCCTAGCAGGAAAACAACATAGAGCTTCGTTCCAAAAGAGTACATTTCGAGCTCATGGTAAACTTGACTTGGTTCATACCAATCTTTGCGGTCCAATGTAGCCAAGTCATTCTGGGTTCTAGTACTTCATGCTTTGTGTTGACGACTATTCGAGAAAAATGTGGATTTTCTGTCTTTGCAAGAAAAGTGAAGCGTTTGAAACCTTCAAAAAGTTCAAAGTTGCAGTTGAGAAAGAAACTGGTCATCACATCAAAACCCTCCGCTCAGATCGAGGGGGGGAATTCACCAGTGATGAGTTCAGAGACTACCTACAAACTCACAGATTCTTCAAAAATGCCTCCTCCACACACACCGTAGAAAAATGGTGTTGTTGAGAGAAGAAATCGTACTATCATGGAAATGGTGCGATGCATGATTGATGATTCTAGAATTGCAAAGACATTCTCAAGGCGAAGCGTAAAAAACAACAGTGTATCTCATTGAAATGTAGAGTGCCCACAACTACTCTTGATGGAATTACACCACAAGAATCATGGTCAAAAAGGAAACCATCCATTGCACACCTCAAAGTATTCGGGTGCAAAGCAACCACACACATACCCAAACAGTAATGAAAGAAATTGGACATGAAGTCACAAAAATTCATCTTCATGTTGGGTATAGTGAAGAGACTCTTGGGTATAGATTGATGGATCCTAAGACAAGAAAATTATACACCAATAGAGATGTTGAGTTTTTCGAGAAGAAGGAAGCAGAGACTCCTCCTCCGGACTCGCAAGATGTATATTTTTCACCTATTGTAAAAATTGAAGCTAATGTTCCCTCAGAAGATGAAAGTGATGATGGGGATGATGATGTTGATCAGATAGAACCACAACCCATGGGAATAGTTCAACGTATGCCTAAATGGTGTACAAGTACATTACAAGATGCAAGATTGGATACTCCATTGGATACATCCACCCCTGGACCTCGGACTTGTAGTAAAGTAAGAGATGAAGTTAACTTTGCTCTGATGAGTAGAGTTATTGAATCAGATGAGCCCTCTATAGTCCAGGAAGCCCTATAGTCAAAATCTTGGAAAGATGCCATAGATTCGAATATCAACCAAAGGATGAAGAATAACACTTGGTAGCTGCTCAGTTTGGATGGAAAGTTCACCAAATGGATGTAAAAGTTCCTTCGTAAATAGAGATTTACAAGAAGAAGTCTACATGACTCAAACTGAGGGATATGTTGTACTCTGGTCAAGAAACAAAGGTATGCAGACTCAGGAAATCTCTGTATGGCCTCAAACAGGCACCCCGGGCATGGTACATCAAGATTGATGAGCATCTCGTACAACATGGATTTGTTAGAAATCCATACGATCCCAATCTCTACCTCAAAAGCAAGGGGGAGATGGTGATTATTGTTTTCTATGTCGATGATCTAGTCATCACTGTAGTTCAGTGAGGATGATCGATGCAACGAAGAAAGATCTTAATCGATCATTCGACATGATCGATCTTGGGTTGATGCACTATTGTCTTGGATTAGAAGTGTAGCAGAAAGATAATCATATTTTTTTTTCTCAAATGAAATATACCAAGAATACGCTCGAGAAGTTTAGGATGATGGATTGCACACCAATTGCTACACCCATGGAGAACATATTATAGTTATCTCATTCAGATCCATCTCCTGAGGTAAGTGCCACTCTCTATCGACAGCTGATTGGAGTCTCCTTTACTCGACCTATACTAGACCGTATATCAACTTTGAAGTGAGCTATCTATCCAGGTTCATGTAGGAACCCAAAGTTTGTCATTGGAAATCAGCAAAGTACATTTTGAGATATCTCAAAGGATCAGAGGATATTGGTATAGAATACAAGAAGAACAAAAACTTCTTCTTGACTGGATATTCGGATTCAGATCATGCAGGTAACATTGATGATAGAAAATCCACTTCCGGATTTGTATTCTTTATGGATCTCGACCAATATCATGGGAAGTAAGAAACAACACTTTGTTTCTCGCTCTTCCATAGAAGCTGAGTATCGTTCTGCAGGAGAATATGTTTATGAAGCGATTTGGCTACGTCGCATACTGGAAGGACTTGGAATACCTCAGGAAAAACCGACCACCATGTATGTTGACAATGAAGGTGTACTCAAACTTGTTCGCAATCCAGTTTTTCATGAGAGAACAAAGCACATTGAGGTTCAAGTGCATTTCATACGCGAACATGTGTTGAAGCACAACATTCAACTTCAATTTTGTTCAACTGCTGAACAACGAGCAAATATTTTCACAAAGTCACTTACACGTGACAAGTTCGAGTTGTTCAGAGAGATCCTCTCCTCATCTCCTCAGACAATGCACAATTAAGGGGGAATGTTAGGATAAAATATTATTATCCTAATTAATTATGCATAGTATAATTATTTAATTAATTTTATTAATTAAATAATAATGGTTATTAAATAAACCATATTTTGTTATGTATTGTTATATGGTTCATAAACCATATTTCTCTTTCATAGATGTTATATTGTTTTAAACAATATATTTGTATTTATTCATTTGTGCTTCTCGATGTTATTGGAAGCTTGTGTATTTTGGAAAATGGTTGCACCTGTGCAACTTTGTTTCATGTTTGTATTTGGCTGTGCAATATCTATAAATATTGCAGCCCATTCTATGTAAGGTTGGTTGATTGAGATTAATAAAACTAATCAGGCTTCCGCCCCTGTTTCTCAATCTACACCCACTTCCCTCCACAACATCTCAGAAGGCTTCAAAAGCTTATCCTAGCCTCCTAATTGACCCTAAGTGGTTGATTAAGGCTCCTCACATCTTAATCACTTGTTAATTCACTAATTGTGATTAGAAAACCTTAATCATGATTAACAAGCCTTTAATATTATTTGTACTTTTAGTCTCACATGCACCAAGATGCAAGTTTTCCTCAAAGGAAAAACTATAAATAATACTAAGTAATACCTTCCAACTTTACACCATGCTTTGATTTGCATATCATATAAGAAATATGATTAATAACCAAACTCAATCCTTGCCTCAAGTCTTCAATTGGGTTAGTAGATGGGTATCCAATATGATCTTGTAGTCATAATTTGTGAGACCATCTCACCTTCTCGCAGTAGAAGCAACAAACCTCCAATTTGATGGCTCCTAGATCTATTTAGCCCTATGTTAGTTAGAAAGTGAACATATTAGTAAGAATAATTTAGCTAGGTTTTTAATTATATTACTTGTTAGTTTGTTTCAAGCATTCCATTAATATTTTATCATTGATGTAACTATTGTTATATTCAATAAGAATTTGTTCAATTAGACTATGTGGTGTTAGTCTTGTTAGTTTATCTTTTCTTGGAACTTTTAGTATTCTTCATTTGGCACGCCCAGTGGGACCATACCCCATTACATTCATTTTTAAGATTTTTAATTTAGTTTCAAATCTTATAGATTTCACGCTTTCTATTTTAGATTCAAGTTGTTTATATTATTTTCAAGATTTCTAATCTCTTTCAAGTTTTGTGGATAACTTTCAAGGTTTTAGAGTATTTTTCAAAGTTTTGTAGATCAATTTTCAATCTAGATAGTTGTTACAAGTAGATTACTAGTAGATGTTGCATTTTCATGTTCTTTGCAGGATATAAGGAGGTGAAGTGCTGTTGAAATTACCTCAAAATGCCAAATATTTAATCTTATTTTTTTTTTCTTATCAAAAGTCATTTTTGATCACCTACAAGAAGGAGTGCACCCACACTCCAAAGGTCACACGTGTTCTCTACTATATGTGCCTATGATTCTTCAGATGTTTATGTGCCTTAGTAGCCATGTTTGTGCATCACTAGCTTTTTGACCGCTTTGTGTGACTTGCACTTGTGATTCAAAGTGTACGCCCAAGCCTCTCTAGCCGCGCTTGCAGCGGGACTAGGTAAATTTGTGAGAGGCATAATTGTGCATGAATGTATGTGATGTTACTTCAAGGGATGTACCGATGCTCTATTGGACGTGCTACCATACTAGGAGGTGTACTAGCACACTCGGGTAAAGTTGTCTCTAAGTTCTAAATTTCAACTTATGGTGTTTAGGGTTTCTTTCATTTTTAGGGATTTTTAGCTATTGTTGCTCTCAATTTTCTAATTTAGAGTAGGGTTTCTAAAAATAATTAGGTTTTGATGAGTTATTTTATTTTCATGAATCATATGAGTTTGGAAGAGGGTTGTGTATGCTCTTCTCTTGCACTTTGTGTGATATTGAGAGTCAATAGCACCCCTAAACCTTCTTTTTACTAATTTTAGAGTAAGTAGGAAAAATCACCATTTATTTTTATGCTTAAGGGAGTTAAATTTCATTTTGGCATGTATATGATCTTTAAGTTTAAGATTATTTTCACTTGATAAATAACCAAGGCTAAAATTTGTGCATGCTCTTCCCTTGCACCTAGTGTGATCTTGGGAACAAAAAGTAATCTTAGTATTTCATTAAGAAGCACTTGGATTAATTGTGAATAAACCTTAATTTGTAAAGTTTTATTGTATTTAATTTATTTACAACCTTTTTCATTACTATCTAGTTAGATTGTTTATTGTGTATGTTCTTCTCTCATGTCCTTAAATGATCTTGAGAACCAAAAATGGCATTCAATCGTCTTTCTATGATATTGGAGATGTTTTTGAATTAATAACCATTTGTGTGAAGGAACTAACACTAGAAAAATAAAGGAAAACTCTCAACCAAATTCTAACATTCACATGTGTTATAGGTTCCCAACAATGGTCTAAATCAAATTACTTAATCCAAAAGATAAGAAAATACACCACTTTGCAAAACATTATATGTGTAGGTTTGGTTAAGAGATAAAGATCATCCACTTAACTAGGATAAAAATCCTTTGGAATAATCCTTAAGATAACAAGAGGAATGCTCTTATGTACTCCAAAGTAGTTCATGCAAGAGGTAACCTTATGAATGAAATGGGAAATTGCTCCACACTACCCAATTGATTAGTACGCCTTGAGAGATTAGAGTCAAAGTTACTTCCATTGTGACCCCAGTGAAAATACAACTAAACAAAATTTTTGATCATTGTATTGAAGGGGTTAAATTAAATTAGAGATACTCCAAGACTATTCAGTGTAAATTTCTTAGTAAAGAGAGATCACAAGTAGTTTATGATAATCTAGGTGAGAGAACTAATAGGAAGCTTTCCGACTTGGAGCCAATTTTTTCTTAGCTATTATAATTGAGTGCTCTCACAAATTCACAACTTTGTTAGATTAAAACTCTTATTTTTAAAAAAGGGAAAGAATATCTCAAAGTTGAAACCACGTGACTTTTAATCACGAAATCTATTTAGTGTTACTTTTTCCTAGTTTTTCACTTGTCCTAAGCCAAGGCAAAAATATGTCAAAGTTACACCAAGTAGTTTTTATAACGACTTGTTCTACTCCATTGTTTTCTTGTTGGTCATTTTAGAGTCAAAATAAGAACAAACACATATGGATACTTACTATAAATAATCATGTCAACCACTTTTTTGGTCTACTTGCATGACTATGTTGCAAAAAAAGAACGCAAGTGTTAAACGTGTAAATGGTACATCATCATGTTCTAGTTTCCCTTTGTCTCAAACCCATATTGAGATTTCTTATCATTATATTTAAGTTGACTTATCACTGATTTCTTTTAGTTATTGTGTTTCCCGCATTATAGCCATACAATTGTGATATTTACGTCTTGTTTCCATTGTGGAACTTGGGCTAAATATTTAGATTGTATTCTTATACTTGTACACATAGTAATTCCTTGATATAATTAGGTATTGTTTTTACATCCTATCCTTGTCTTGAGTCTTGTTAGTGTTGAGGTTACTTTGTTAACATTGCTATAATGCCATTTTGATACTAAAATATTGATTTCTTGTAAATCTTGATTAACGTGTCCAAATAGCGTTGTTACACTACTCACATTTGTATCTTCCATTTTACAAGACTTAGACTTTGTTAGTGTCTAGAAATGGGTTTTTCGTATACCTACCTAGAGGATCACGCCAAAATTTCTTAGCATTTAGGTCTTGTTTGTTTCAAACTTGGCCTAATTGGTGATATTGTGTTATCACTATTTGTTTCAAACCTATCTTGAAAAATCATAGGGAGTAAAATTTTGTTGTGACTAGATTTGAGATTTATACATCATTATATTATCATAGAAATCTCATGTCATATATTACCTTTCTAAGGTAGATCATATAGACCCATTGGATTTATGTCTATTTTATAGTCACGATTATTTTTGACGATTCAATGTCGTTACGCTATTGTATATTTCATAGGGTCCATTTTTAGTAAACCTTAGTGGAAACCTTTCACGTTGTCCCCCTATTTCAAGTATGCCTACTACGAGAATGGGGTCTTGAAAATTAGAAGTCGATCCCTTTGGAGGTGACAACCCTCTTTTATAGGATAATATCACGATTAACAATAATGGTGGAGAGGAGGATTCTACTCGTGTGGATATGGAGCTTCATCCCACCCATTTTGATGATTACTTATTTCACAACAAGCATGAGGTTCTTATGCATGTTGTGGAACTAGGAGATAAGTTATCTTCCATAGTTTACCCTTCTCTTATCTTTGGCATGGTTCTAAGAGAATAAGTGGATTGTTCTCATCACAATATTAATGAAATTTTAAACCTAGGACACGCTTCTAGTTCGGACGATAGAATAATGAGGAGTTATCTTTTGAAAATATCGAGACTATCGTATACCTATGGTTAGAGTTCTATTTGAAGATCATGAAGACCATGCTCATCATGAACAACCTCCTCCTCATGAACATTATAACGTAGTACCAACTCAGAGGTAAATTTAGAAGAACAAGTATAAGATTTCACTCACCAATTGAAATTTTAGCCTCACACGTAGACAAGGAACAACTAAAATTCCTAAAACAAGACATAATAAAATCCAAACATAAGGCTTCGTATCATGATTTCTAGAAAAATATTCATCATCAAGAAACATGAAAAGAATATGTTGGTGCTAAATTTAATCTCGCCCTATTTGTTCAAAAATTTCTCACCCGCGTGGTTGGAATTTTTCTATCTCCTGTATTGATGCGTGAAATATTTCTCCTTAATTTGGTTACCATGGTCAGTCCTTTCCTTTGGTCGAGGATCACATTGAGTCTAAATATTGTTTACCATTTCTCTGTCCATGAGAAAGTATTTGTAATTTGGGCATGAATTCGTGGGTTTCCCCTTCCTTCTATTTTTCCACAATCATGTTTTCCCTGTCAAATTTTGTCCCAACATCCATGGAAACATGGTCCTTTCTGATTGGATGTAGCCCGGTGGGTCTTTTTGGTAAAACTTGTCACTTTTGTCACATTTGTAAAAATACCAAATTGGCCCCATGGCCCCGATAGTATCTAATTGGTTATTCAGCAAATATGAAGCGGTAGGAAAAAGTATTACTTTGACCCCAAAGAAGGACACGTGGTAGTTTTTTAAGTTACAAGTAGGGAGGTGGGTTGCCGAAAGCATTTTAAAGTTTTTTCCTTTTTGTACGAGGGAGCAAAGTTATGAAATAATCCACAACTCTATTGGGGCCCACATCAAAAGTTATAAGTGGAGAGGTGGGTCATCGGGGCATTTTGAGACTCTCAAGCCCGCTTCAACTCAAGTCTTGTCCATGTGGAGGGCTTGCGCTCATTTGAAAATTCACCTCTCGGTTTGACCTTTGGAGCAAGGAGACACGTGGAGGTTTCCATGGCCTTACCCATACTTAGAAATTTTTTCATGAGGTCGATGCGGCTTTGTCGGACCATGGACATGTGGAAAGCCTATGCTTGTTTGAGAGTCCTTTTGAGATTCATACCAAAGAAGCGGCTGGAGAGACACGTGGAGGTTTATGGTGGATTTTCCCATACGTAGACTTTTCAATGACCAAGAAAACTTTCTCAGACCCTAGGCACATGGAACCTTCCACTGGTCCCTAAAATCTTTCAACAACTTTTCCAGGGATGAGACACGTGGTGAGCCCACACTTGTTTGGGGTCTCTGCTTTTGGGCACCATATCAAAAGTGTGCCGATGAAACATGTGGAGGCTTCCACTAGCTCCTTTCATACTGGGAATTTTTCAAAGGTTGAATGAAATTTCTTAGGGCCTAGGGCACGTGGAGAACCTATACTCATTTGGGAACCTACCACCGAACTTCACATTTGCAGTTGTACCAAGGAAAACGTGGAGGTTTCCGCTGGCTCCTCTTTATACTTAGCTGAATCAGACTCACAACATAGATATATGATATAATCCATGTGGGGGAACTCATTTCTGAGAGGTATGAATGCATGTATCCATGTGGGGGCACTAATTTCTCAAAGTGTATTCTTGAGGGTGAAAAGGATTGCTTGTCAGATCCAACCATATGGAGCCACCTGAAAATGATAAAAAAGGGGATTTATGGCATGAAAAAATGATTAAGAATACTGCAAAAAATTATGATGTGGCATCCTAGTCACAATTAAGGGTTTGAGAAACGTGATCAGTTCATGATTTATCCACCTCAGATTTGGGTGTAAATTTGTTAAACATCACTTTCTGGGACAAACTTGTAACAAGAAAAGGATTCCTTGAATATTCTTCTTTTTGGGGAAAATTTGGGATGAGTGAGTGAGTGAATTGTATAAATTCAATGAGAATACTCTTGCAAAAGGTCGGGGTTTAATTTTTATGAGAAAATTTGAGAAATCCCATCTTCCTGAGAGACCATCTAAGAAACCTGTTAATTTCTTGTGTTTTAGATTTTAATCACGTTAAGATGGTTACAAGTGTACAAACATTAAAAAGCTCTGAGATTGTTTAAGAAACTTTCCCCTACTGATAAATCTGATAAATCTTTAATTAATTTGTGTTGATCTTGGGAAAAATTGTGTTTGCTTTTATTTCAGAATGTCTTTCAAATAGTTTTTGTGTTCCTGTTGCAATCTTATATTAAAATCTCTCTGAATCACACAAGATCTTGTCCATGTGTTATTATTTTGGCATTTGTAATTTCATTATGAGAAGAGCTTTCATCTGGTAATGAAATAAACAATTTAAAATCATTTTACTTCCACTATGTTGATAAAGATTGTTTGTAAGCCTATGAGTGTATCTTAGGCGTGATGAACCAGGGGTTGTTAATGTTTAATTAAGTCTTTAGCTCGAGCCTTTGTGTTGAATTCTTAAATATTGTGTGAAACCATGCAGATCTGGGCCTCCATTAACGCACACCTTCTGGTTGAAGGAATATTTTGGCTATTCTGAAGCATTTTGTCTGTTAGTTTTCCAATTTTTGTAAAGGTTCTCAAAGATATGGTGAAATCAACTTCATCTTTCTTAATTCCCCACCAAAATTTCAAATAACCATGAATCCTACCTGAAGTACCCTTGTTTGTGTTGTGTATCCACAAATGAACAAATTCTACTACTAAAATATATAGAAGCAAGTAGGTTTTAAGTGTCTTTAGTAACCTAAACCTTGTTCAAAAAATATCTCCATTCTTTAGAAGTGACAACTCGTGAGAGTTAAATTGTGGTGTATTGATCATATTTTCTCAAGGTTCCCCTGAAAATTATGCAAAGAAGGATCTCTTCATGTCCTTCACCAATAGAGGTTACAAAATGGGTCCTCTCACCCTGGTTGAAAGGCACAACCTAAAGTAGTGAGGATAGATCAAATCCTTTTATATGGTGTTATCCATTTCTCCAATGCCCGAGTGACAAAGAGCCAGCATCCTCCCCACCTAAAAATGAAGTATGATTTGTCTTTCTATGAGTTTCTTGTTAAATATGTGATGCTACTCAGCTTCCAAGGAGAATCAATTTGGATACCAACACCATTTTGGCGGTGTTACTGAGGACCTTCAAAGGCATTCTTATATTTGGCCCTGGTAATATTTCTTACATGATCTAAGTGCAAATACATTGTTTAAACATCATCCTGTGTTGAGATTTGTAAGAATTGTGTGAAGTTACATGTTCTGTGTGTGTGCACTATTTCCAGCTTTCTAGTCGTTATTGCACTAAATTTATATAATTAGTGATAAATACTGGTAAAGGAAGGTCATATCTTCTAAGCTTTGCAAGAATTAAGTGTTGATAGATATTTTACAAGTCATTTATAGTGAATTTTCACAACTAAGGTGAAAATCCTTAGTGGCGACTCCATGTTGATTTAAATTTTTATAAATACCAGTGCCTTAACCTGTATTAAGTGAAATCTATCACTAATCTTTGCAAATCTAGAAGGAAGAAGATATTTCTTCACTAAATAACCTACCAGAAAGTTGTTTTCAGAACAAGGAAAGACAAATTCAGAAGAAAAAAGGGTTTGGAAAATAGTTGGAGATCAGAAATCAAGAAAAGAGTCATCCATTGTGAAAAGTGATCAACATGTGGTTGAGGATTACCATTCTTCTTCAAGTGATTCTAAATCAGGTAATTTTCAAATAGATCTAAATTCTCCAACTGGAGAGGGGCCTTCATTTATGTCGTATAAGTGTGCTTCTTAGTTTGTCCTTGTATTTTCAAAATTTGATAGGGTTTTCCATGAAATAGAGTCTTTAGAGGACATTCATTTTGAAAATTATACTCCTGTGTTCCAAAAACCCCTTGTCCCTCATCATTTTGTGTCTCCTGTAAGATCACCCCTTAAAAATTATGGCCCAGCCTCCACCTAGACCTCCTTTTATTGTGAATACTTTTGGTCCTATAAATTTTAGAGGTATGGATGGATATCCAAATATAGTGCCACAAGATGTTAGAAATAGATTGCCTAAATTTCAAGGGAATAATGTTATCACTAGCGATCAACATTTAAAACTTTTTGTCAATATGATGGAAGACTTTGAGATTGAATTTGAGGATGTGTATATAAAATTGTTTATTCATACTCTTGAGGAGGATGCATGTGACTGGTATAAGTATTTGCCAAATAACTCAATAGATTCATGGACAAAAATGAAAATGCTTTTGATTGTAATATGGGGATAAGATAGATCCCATGTTTCTTTTGTCTGAATTTGAGAATATTAAGAAGAATCCTAATGAATCTGTTCATGAATTCAATACTAGGTTCAATAAGACCTTGAATAGGCTACCTGTAATCTTGAGGCCAAGTGATGTTTCTTGTTTAATAAAATATTCTGATGCTTTTGACAAAAAGGCTACCTATTATTTAAGGGATAAAAACCCAAGAACTTTGAGGCAAGCCTTCACCATGGATTTGCAGATTGAAAATAATATCAAAGTAGTTGGTAAGCCTCCTAAGAGGGAAGGTATCAAGCTGATCAATCTAGAGAAGCCTCAGTCAAGTAAGTCTGTGGATCTAGAAGAGGTTGTAAAAACTCTGGCTGGAGCTGCTAAAGAAATATCTTACAAATTGGACATGGCAGAGAAGGGGATTGGACAAGGTTCCCAAGGTCAGCACAAGCCAAAAGGTCAATAAATATTTTCAAATCATCCTATAGGTGATCATAGATCAAATGAAATGGGTAAAGGGCCCATGGGATCAGGAAATAGATAGCACTAACCCCGGGAAAACAGATTGGTACCTAATCCTTTAGCTTCTAGAGTTGCTATTGTGGAAGAGGTCCATGATATGGAGTGGTGTGATAGATGTTTCTTGCCCCATTCCCCATGTGATGAAGAAAAATAAGTTGAGGAAGCTGATGATGATGAGATAGATGATGATGCATGCATGATGGATTGCTCTGCATAAGTTCACAGCAGGGAGCAACCTCAACTGAACTAATAAGTGTCGAACTATTGCTGATTTCTGGGATTGCATTCACTAGGTATTACCTCTTCCTCCCACTCATACTTTTGAAATTGATATGGTAAAATATTTTGAGTTTCCTAATAATGATTTTGAGTACTTAAGGGCATTAATGATTAAAAAGTATGATGGAGGAATTCCTTCTAAGAGGACAAAAATTGTTAATGAATGCAGTAGTTTCCCAAGAAAAATAATATAATACAAGAAGCAAAGTTGTCAAAGGGGCAAGGCCTCAGGCTAAACAAAAAATTCTAGTGCTTACCAATATCCCTAAGGAAACTCCTAAAAAAGATGCATCTGGAAAAGGCCTTGTTTCCTAAATAAAACTTGTGTTCCTCCCCATATTTAGATTGTGAAAAATCCCATGCCATCAAATGAATTTGTAAAAATTTCTCCTAAAACTTTCTTACCCAAATATGTTCATTGTGAAATAGCCCAAATCTTGAGTCATATCAAGATTACTGTTCCTATTGTTAAATTGCTCAAATCCCAGAGCATAAGAAGAGGGCGTTTGAGTATTTGGGGTTTAAGGAAGAAAAGGTTATCTTGGCTAAAAATGTGAAAAATGTAGAGATTCCTCCTGCCATTGTAGAATTAGAAAACCACAAGCATTAGAGGAACTATGGGAAACACCGAGGTTTATTTGGGAACTTCTTTGGTTGAGTCTCAACTGAATGTGGATCCATTTTTCACTACTCGATTATTAAATATAGGTTGTTATATAACCGCATGTTTGACTCAGAGCTTCATGTAATGTAACACCTCTTGAGGTCATGAATGATTTGAATATCAAAGTAACAATAACTTATGGGAAATGTACTGCCATGGATTCAAGAGAGGTGCTAGTAGTTGGATGTGTCAAAGGCTTAGTAGTGCAATTGGCAACTTATCCAAGCAAGTACTTAACTTTGAATGTAGTAATTGTGGATTGTCTTGCTAAGTGGGGAATGTTGTTATCCGAAAATGGGCAGCTAGTGTGGGTGGAAGTGTGCAAATGGACATGTCTTATGCCACCATACCAATTGAGGGCAGCCTTGTGAAGTTATATGGTGAGAAGAAAATGTTACATCTCATTGAGGACCCTAACAATGCTTCTTATGAAGTATTGTACACAGATGTTGATGTTGATAAATTTGTGGGATATGCTGATTGTAAGGAGCATAAAATTGATGAGTGCAAGTATCCTGAGAAGGTTGGTTCTCCTTGGAATTTAATGTTTGATGGAGCATGTTCTATATCTGGTAATGGTACTGCAATATTGTCTTGATATCTCCAAGCCAAGAGGAGTTTAATTTTTCTTTTAAACTCAATTTTGAGTGCACAAACAATATTGCTGAGTATAAAGCACCTTTGCTCTTGGGTCTAAGGATTGCATGGAAGTTTTGTATTAGAGACATTTTTGCTAAAGGAGATTTAGATTTGATAGGAAAACAAGTCAAAAAGTTGTATGCCATGAAGAATCAAAGAATGAAACAGTATAAGCATGTAGTTTGGGAATTCATTGAAATGTTTGACTCTTTCAATATAATACATCATGATAGGAGCTATAATATTGTAACAAAAAAATTGGCAGTATTGGGATCAAAGTTTGAAAATCATACAATGTCTCCCTATTGTGAATATGATGTTGAAATATTAACCAGGCCATCTGTCCCTGACAATATCAAGCACTAAAAGGTATTTGAAGATGATGCTTAGGTCCAAAGGTTTTTGCAAAATAAAGGAGAATTTTCCAATCAAAGTATAGACTAGGAACCAATGGTTTGTGTAGCTGAAGGAAAGGAGACTTTATTTGGTAAGGAAATTATTCAGTTGAAGACTAATACTATTCCCAGAGGGTTGGTTGCACTAGAATAAAATTTTGATAATGTTGATTGCATTGTCAACAGACACATGTTAGCCTCAAGAGATGTTGAATAATATGACCTGGGCACAAAGGATAAACCTAGGAGAATATGGCTAGGTAGCAACTTGAACAGAGAAGAAAAATAGTCATATGTCCAATTGCTAAAAAGTACCAGGATTGCTTGGCTTGGTCATATTCAAAACTAAAATCATACGGGAAGACATTTTTCAACATGAAATACCCCTGGAAGCTAATGCCAAGCCATTCAGAAAATACAAAGACCAATTAATCCACTCCTTTCCTAAAAATGCAAGAAGAATTGAAAAATTTAAGGGATGGAGGAATTATATAGCCTACAAGGTACTCCTCATGGGTAGCAAACCTGGTACCTGTTAGAAAGAAGAATGGGGACATAAGGTTGTGTGTGGACTTTAGAAACTTAAATAAGGCATCAATCAAGGATAACTATCCCTTGCCAAATATGGATAACATGTTGCAATTAGTTACTGGTTCAAAATTGTTATCTACTTTGGATGGTTTTTCTAGATATAACCAGGTAGTTGTGAAGCAATAAAAAAGAATCAAAACTACTTTCACTACCCCATGGGATACTTATGTGTATGTAAGGATGTCATTTGGCCTGATGAATGTTGGAGCTACTTTTCAAAGAGCAATGGATGTAGCATTCTCAGGATATATAAATGACTTCATTGCTGTGTATCAAGATGATGTGACAGTTTTCTCTAGGAAGAGAAGTGATCACCGCACATTTAGAAAAGATGTTGATAAGATGCAGGGAATATGGTATATCACTAAATCCCAAGAAATTCCATTTTGGGGTTCAAAAGGAAAAGCTTCTTGGACATATAGTGTCAAAAGAAGGAGTCATGATTGATCCTGAGAGAGTGGAAGCCATTAGAAAAGTTCCTATCCCAAGAACCAAAAAGGGAATTCAATCCTTTTTTGGGATAAATTTTATTAGGAGGTTTATTTCCAACTTTTCTGAATTGACTATCCCAATCACTAATATGTTGAAGAAGGATCAAAGTATCAAATGGGAAGAAGCAATTGTTCAAGCCTTTACTGGGATTAAGGAATCATTGAAGAATGCCCCTGTTTTAGTAGCTCCTGATTATAAAAAGGCTTTCCAAATGTTTTCCTTTACTTCAAAGAATACCATTGCATCTGTCTTGTTACAAAAGGATGATGAAGGAGCTGAAAGGCCAATTGCTTTCTTTAGTAAAGCACTACAAGGGAAGAACTGAAGTATACTATCATGGAGAAACATGATTTTGCTTTGGTCAGAGCCACAAAAATCTTCAGGCCTATATTTTGAGTTATAAAGTCATTTCTTATGTTCCCCATACCATGGTTAAGGATATCCTATCAGAGATGGAAATTTCAAGAAAAAGATGCCGATGGGTAAATAAGTTGTAAGAATATGACATGGATATCCAAACTACAAAATTGGTTAGAGTTCTGGTCCTAGCAAAGCTTATGGCAGAGAGAAACCTACAAACAATTGAGGTAAATGAAGTTGAAGAAGAAAGGTTGAATATCCTTGAAAAATTGATAAATTCTTGAATGGTACAAGGATATTATTTTTATCTCAAACATCTACAATGCCCTGAGTATTTAAGTAAGAATAAAAAAAGAGAACTTAAGTTAGCCTCCTAGAAATACATCATCACTGATTATGGGTTAGCTTGGAAGAACCTTGAGGGAGTTCTTTTGAGATGTATCACTGAAGATGAAGCCCCAAAAATAATTGATGATTTCCATGGAGGAGTTTCTGGGAGGAATTTTGCAGGGAGAGTAATAGCCCATAAGATCTTAAGGGTTGGTTATTGGTGGCCAACTCTTTTCAAAGATACAACTTTTTTGGTTAGGAAGTGTGAGAGCTGTTAGCATTTTTCAGGGAGATTAAAAGCTTCAGGATCCCTCCCATTGCAGCCTATATCAATTGAAGCCCCTTTTAAGTAGTGGGGGATGGAATTCATTGGGGAGATTTCTGATTCTTCAAGTGTAGGACATAAGTGGATATTAGTGACCATAAATTACTTCACCAAGTGGGTGGAGGAAATCCCCACCAAGAAGGCAACCCACCAAATTGTCATGGATTTCATTCTGAATTATATCATTTACAGATTTGGAGTACCTGCCAAAATAGTTGCTTGATAATGCCATGAGCTTTCGAGCTAAACCTTTGGTGGCTATGTGTCAAGAATATGGGATCAATTTAACATATGCATCAAATTATAATCCCCAAGGTAATGGACAGGTATAATCGAGCAACAAAAATTTATTGAAAATAATCAGAAGAACCTTGGAAGTAAACAAATGAAAGTGGGGTGAGCAGTTGAAATTTGTTGTTTGGGCTGATAGAATCACTATTAAAAGAGCTACTGGAAAAATTCCATTTGAGTTGGTGTTCGAACTCAAAGTTTAATTCCGCTGCATATGCAATTATCTTCTTACCAATTTATCGAACAATTAGAGGACCAAGAGGTCAATCCATATGATGCTCGTATAAATCAAATTATGGAATTAGATGAGAAGAGAAGAGAGTACCACCAAAGACATGTTTAGTTCGGGAGAAATTGTAGAAGCTATTTGATAAATAGGTGAATCCAAAAGATTTAAGTGTGGGAGATCTAGTGCTACTATGGGATAACAAACATGAGGATAAGGGAAAGCATGGAAAGTTTGATGCATTATGGATGGGCCCTTATTCTATTGACATTCGATTGGAGAGCACACCTTTTTCCTAAAAAACTTAGATGGGAAATTTCTTGAGTTTTCTTTTTAATGGCATGCATTTGAAACATTTCTTTGACTAGCATTTGAAACATTTCTTTGACTAATTTCTCATAATCAAGACACGCACCATTGTATAGTGTATAGTATTTTGTTTTTGCTATGTTTTCGTGTTTTTCTGTTTCGATTTTCTTGGTCCCCGGTGATCGGTTTGTGTTGGTTTCTCAGTTCGTCTTGGGGGATTTGGTTATTATATTTATGTTTTGCAAGCTTGTTTTTGAATCTATTTCCCAATGGATTTTTGGCACATGGTCTTGTCTGTTCTTCTTACATCACTCGCAGGGAGTGCCCATCCCGAGTCGGAGCCGATGTTGGTGCTCAATTTAATCTCACCCTGTTTGTTCAAAAATTTCTCAGTCCGCATAGTTAGAAGTTATCTTTGTCTCCCTGTATTGATGTGTGAAATCTTTCTCCTTCATTTGGTTACCACGGCTAGTCCTTTCCTTTGGTCGAGAATCACATTGATTCCAAATATTGTTTACCGTTTCTCTATCGATGAGAAAGTATTTGTAATTTGGGCATGAATTCAGGGTTTCCCCTTCCTTCTATTTTTCCACAGTCATGTCTTTCCTATCAATTTTTTCGCAACATCTGTGGAAACATGGTCGTTTCGATTCAATGCAGCCCAATGGGTCTTTTTCGTAAAACTTGTCACTTTTGTCACATTTGTAAAAATACCAAGTTGGCCTGTAGCCCGATAGTATGTAATTGGTTATTCAAAAATATGTAGCAGCAAGGAAAAAGTATTACTTTGACCTTGAAGAAGGAAACGTGGTAGTTTTTCAAGTTACAAGCGGGAGGCGGGTCACCGGAGCATTTTGTAATTTTTTTCCTTTTTGTACGAGGGAGCAAAGTTATGAAATAATCCACAACTCATTGGGGCCCACATCAAAAGTTAGAAGTAGAGAGGTGGGTCACCGGGGCATTTTGAGACTCTCAGGCCCACTTCAACTCAAGTCTTGTCCATGTGGAGGGCCTGTGCTCATTTGAAAATTTGCCTCTCGGTTTGACCTTTGGAGTTGCACCAAGGAGACACGTGGAGGTTTCCACTGGCCTCGGCCCATACTTAGACATTTTTTCATGAGGCCGGTGTAGCTTTGTTGGACCATGGACATGTGGAAGGCCCATGCTTGTTTGAGAGTCCTTCTTTTGAGCTTCATACCAAAGAAGCGCCAGAGAGACAAGTTGAGGTTTCTGCTGGATTTTCCCATACTTATAGTTTTTAACAACCGATAAAACTTTCTTGAACCCTAGGCACATGGTGCCTTCCACTGGTCCTTAAAATCTTTCAACAACTTTTCCGGGATGAGACACGTGGTGAGCCCACACTTGTTTGGGGTCTCCACTTTTGGGCACCATATCAAAAGTGTGTCGATGAAACACATGGAGGCTTTTGGTAGCTCATTTTATACTGGGAAATTTTCAAAGGATGAAGGAACTTTCTTAGGGCCTCGGGGCAAGTGGATAACTGCGCTCATTTAGGAACCTTCCTCTCGAACTTCACGTTTGTAGTTGTGCCAAGGAAACACGTGGAAGTTTCCACCGCTCCTCTTTGAACTTGGCCAACTCGGACTCACATCACAAATATATGATATAATCCATGCGGGAACTCATTTCTAAGAGGAAATAATGCATGTATCCATGCGGGGGAACTCATTTCTCAAGGTGTATTCTTAAGGGTGAAAAGGATTGCTTGTCGAGATCCAAATTACATATGCAGCCACCTGAAAATGATAAAAAAGGGGATTTATGGCATGACAAAATGAAAGAATGATTAAGAATAATGCAAAAATTATGATGTGGCATCCTATAACAATTGAGTGTCTAAGAAACGTGATCACTTCATGATTTATCCAAATGGCAGCTTTGGGTGTAAATTTATTAAACATCACTTTGTGGGGAAAACTTGTAACAAGCAAAGGATTCCTTGAATATTATTCTTTTTAGGGGAATTTTGGATGAGTGAGTGAGTGAATTGTATAAATGCAATGAGAATACTCTTGCAAAAGGTCGGGTTTAATTTTTATGAGAAAATTTGAGAAAGCCCATCTTCCTGAGAGACCATCTAAGAAACCTATTAATTTCTTGTGTTTTAGATTTCAATCACATCAAGATGGTTGTAAGTGTAAAACCATTGACAAGCTCTGAGATTGTTCAAGAAACTTTCCCCTGTTGATGAATCTGATAAATCTTGAATTAATGTGTTGATCTTGGGCAAAATTGTGTCTCGCTTTTATTTTAGAATGTTTTTCAAATATTTTTTGTGTTCTTGTTGAAATCTTATTTTAAAATCTCTCTGAATCACACAAGATATCATCCATGTGTTAGTTTTTGGAATTTGCAATTTCATTATGAGAGGAGCTTTCATCCGTAATGAAATAAATAATTTAAAATCATTTTACTACCACTATGTTGATAAATATTGTTTGTAAACCTATGAGTGTATCTTAGGCATGATGAACCAGGGGTTGTTAATGTTTAATTAAGTCTTTAGCTCAATCCTTCATGTTGAATTCTTAAAGATTGTGTGAAACTGTGTAGATCTGGGCCTCCATTGACCCACACCTTCTGGTTGAAGGAATATTTTAGCTATTCTGAAGCATTCAATCTGTTAGTTTTCCAATTGTTGTAAAGGTCCTCAAAATTTTCAAATAACCATGAATCCTACTTGAAGTACCCTTGTTTGTGTTGTGTATCCACAAGTGAACAAATTCTACTGCCAAAATATATAGAAGAGCACAGGTTTTAAGTGTCTTTAGTAACTTGAACCTTGTTCAGAAATATCTCCATTCTTTAGAAGTGACAACTTGTGAGAGTTAAATTGTGGTGTATTGATAATATTTTCTCAAGGTTCCCCTAAAAATTATGCAAAGAAGGATCTCTTCATGTCATTCACCAATAGAGGTTACAAAACGGGTCCTCTCACCCTGGTTGAAAGCCACAACCTAAAGTATTGAGGATAGATCAAATCATTTTATATGGTGCTATCCATTTCTCCAACACCCGAGTGACAAAGAGCCAGCTAGATCCCCTCCCTGGATACAAAATGATGTATGATTTGTCTATCTCTAAGTATATTTTTAAACTTGTGATACTTCTCGGCTTCTAAGGGAGAATTAATTTGGATACAACCGAACCTTATGAATAATTTCTTGCATAGAATAGGGGTGGGAATACACCTAGATTTAACCCTTCATATAGACCTATACCACCCACACAATACCAACTCTTCATTCAAGAGTGGTCCACTATGAAGAACACCCTTTAGCATTACAAGAAGGAAAAAATGGTAATCACAAAAATAAATACCAGGTTTGATGAATCATTCCCTCATCCATTTGATAGAGCCATATTAGAAGTACCTTTCCCATGACATTTTGACTATCCAAAGTTTGATAAATACAAGGGAAAATGTGATCCTCAAGATTATATCAAATATTTTTATATGGCATGTCAAGAGGTTGCATATAGCGAAAAATATCTTATTTTCCTCTTCCCATGGATGTTAAGAGGATAGGTGCTAGACTCGGGTTTCACACATCCCCAAGGGATCCATATCTACATGGATGGAACTAGAAGAACATTTTTTATTTATTGTTTTTTTAATATAGAGAGTGTTGTCACCATGCTAGATCTATGTAATGCGAAACAACGAAACAATGAGAACTTTGTTGCTTTCCTAAAACAATGGAGAGGGTTAGCTAGCTATTTCCCTTGCTCCATGCCTAAAAAATAGTTGATAATTATATTTTTTCCGAAACTCCACTTTGAGATTACATTTCACTTGCAAATGCATTACCACAACATATTTGAAGAGGTAATCAGAAAAGGGAGTCAAATCAAAAAGTGTTGTTATCCGAGAGGGACTCCAAAGCCATTTTCATGGGAACATAATGATTCCAAAACTAATGAAAAGACAATTTTTTTCGATAATAGGAAAAAAAATGTTTTCAGTGATGGAATTGTAGACTCTAAACCAAGATGTCATTCAAATTCACGTTCCTTCAAAGCTTGAAAAGGTAGCTCTCGCCACGGAGTATAAATGTTGTGCGTTTACTCCTCTTTCTAACTCAATATCATCAATACTAAAGTAGTTAGAGGTTATTAACATGGTTTGATACCTTGAAGCAATACCTTATGATTATGACACACATAAGCCATCATGGTTTAGGAACAATGAATTTTACATATTCCACCATGTCAAAGGTAAAAAAATAACAAGTGCTTAAAATTAAAGCATTATATTCAAGACTTGAATGATAGTGGAAATGTAGAAATAGATTTTGCCACCCCTACCAAATCTCCAAACAAAAACATGGGGATTTTTAAAGAACCTTTCCCCAAAAAAATAAATTAAAAGTAGGATCAGGACTATCATCTCAAAATAAGAGTACCAACTATGTATCAAAGACAAACCATTTTGATGCCTTAATAGGTTGTGTTGATTCTCCCGTGTGAGCATATTAACATAATCACCATCTCGAATAAGAGAGCACATCATAACGACATGACAAGATCACATTGTTATCTCATAACCTCCTCCCCCTCCTCCTCAAGAGAGTCATTATGATGTATTAGATCAATTAGATAAGACCACGGCTAAGATTTCAATCTTAGGCCTTCTAAATATTACTAACATCCATAAGGAAATCCTTTGCAAAACCTTACAAGGATCAGGAGTATACATTAATATTGACACAATGCATTTACATGCCATAGTAGCAAAAATCGCTCCTTTAGAGCACATAACCTTTAGTCCGATGGAAGTCTTAGCAAAATCTCCATCCCATAACCTACCCTTACACATTGAAGTAATAATCAAGTGTAATAAGGTCAAGAGATTTCTTGTGGACAAGTGGATCTGGTCTAAATATTTGTACTCTTAAACTAGTTCGACAACTAGGATGCACAGAACTGATTTGGAGACAAAGGTCATCACCATAAAGGTGTATGACAATGAAGAATAATAATCCACCGGATGATCACTTTCTCATTAGAATTTTGTGTTATAAACCATGATAAAAAGTTCCATGTCTTAGACTTGGAGCTCCCTTATAAAATATTACTCGACCACCAATTGATTCATGCCATGCAAGCCATATCTTCAACATATCATCATTGTTTAAAGTTTCAACATGAAGGAAAGACACTTACTATACGAGGAGATCCTAAACTATTTTCTCATTATTGATAATTTTTCAGGATATTTTCCTACCATCTATGAGTGTCCCTCTACAAAGATCGTTGTTCATGTTCAAATGAAAGACCTTGCTTCACGAGTAGATCCAAATAATTTATCTACCAATGAAAATGGTGCTTCCACCTTAGAAACTCCTTTGAGTTCATAAGAGATGAAGGTTATACCAAGATATTGATGAGATTATGATCTGCAAAGCAAGCCCTTATGGTTCAAAACATTTCCCTATCTCCCAAAACACATAGTAGGTCGTGTTAGAAGTTCCAAATATCAAGGAGAACTACCCCTTTGACAATTTAACTCAGAGTGGCTACCTAGAAGATAAAAGGATACTCAAAGATATTGTTTTTCATCCTAAAGATGATGAAATGGATTTATGTTACCAGTCACCCAAGTACATTATTCCTATCAAAATAATGGTTACTATGGGATATAAAGGATGGGTTTTCGGCCATTAAGAACAAGGTCCATTAGAATATCTTCCAATACCTCATCATATAATGGGTAAACCGGGTATTTGCATCCACTTATATGAGTCTCACCCTTAGATGATGAGGATGACTCTTCTAAATGTGAATATAGTCCATCAGAATATGAAAGTGAAATAGATTCCCAGTGTTGTCTTTATGAAGACATCACCTCCATGAACCTGTTCTCTAACATGGCTATCCTAACCATAACACTCGTCGTATCCCCTATAACTTAGACACTAAAACTTATCTACCCATCACTCATGAATTGAGACCAAAAATAACACATAACTATCGACATATTCTAGAATGATGAGGCCATTGGTGAATTCCTTGGTATCCATGACAATGTTCCTAGAAATGACCACAAGAAAGGATTCTCCATTTATCTCAATGCATGAGAATAATTTGGAGAGGAGAAAGAGTTGTGTGGTCACTTAAGTAAAATAGTAATACAGGAAAAATTCATATATAAAATCTTTGTGGAAAGAAAATTCCAAATCCTATAGCGAAAACCTCTTTGAGGCGCTTTTGACCAAACAAAATTAGAAAGCTATGGACAAGATAGTGTAACCACATAAAGATGAGGATCTCCCTGGACTACCTTTGGTGAAGGAGGATCTCAATCTCCCTCTCAATCTTACGCACATGGAAAGGGAAATCAAGTTACTAGTGGAAGAGACAATAAATGTCAACATTGGCACAAAGGAGCTACCTATAATAGTTAAGTTTGGAGCTTCACTCTAAACTCAAGAACAAAAAATTATTACAGGACTTTTGAGAGAATTTGTAAATATATTTGCTTGGTCATATGCAGAAATGCAAGGAATTTATCCTACATTAGTGGTGCACAATCTTGTTGTACACCTAGACGTGAAGCCCATTAAATTAAAGCTCTGGAAGATGCATCCTCGCATTGCCTTATTGGTTACAGTAGAGATAGAAAGGTTATTAGAAGTAGGCTTCATTAGGCCTATCATATACTCATAGTGGATTTCTAATGTGGTCCCAGTTAAGAAAAATCCCCTCGATGTAGTATCATAAATCTTCATAAATCTGAGATATTCACAAATCTTGTCCTAAAGATGACTTTCCTCTCCCCAACATCGACATTATTGTTGATTCTACAATTGGTTATGAGATGTTATCACTTGTGGATGACTTCTTAGGATATAACCAAATAAATATTACTGAGGAAGACCAACATAAGATAGCTTTTACTACCCCATGGGGGCATTCTGCTATCAAGTCATACTCTATGGCCTCAAGAATGCATGCGCTACCTATTAACGGAGATGAAATTTATATTTCATGACATGATAAGTGACATCATGGAAGCTTATGTAGATGTCATATTGGCAAAGTCCATGACTCAAGAAGACAACCCAAAGATTCTCGCGCGACATTTGTCAATGTCTCGAGGGACTACAAGGTCGACTAAACCCAAAGAAGTGTGTCTTCGGTGTGTTATCTGGAAACTTACTAGGATTCATTATTTCAAGGAGATTAATATAAGTAGATCCGATAAAGGTTGATACTATAAAAGAAATTTCTCTTGTTGATGCATAATCACAACACCCATGAATGTTTGCAGCTCAATATATTGAAATTGTCAGTGTGATTGCATAACATGGAGCTTTTCCAAAAGTGTAGGAATTTGCAATTGAGAAATTTATTTGGATGAAAGCCGGTTCGTATTCCTCTATTACGATACACACATCCAAATTATAGAGGATCTACTCTAAAATCTACTCTAACTTGCCAAGGAGACAGGGTTAAGAAGATTACAATAAATTAAACCTAAACTAACAGAGGTGATGCACCAAAGGAATGTTGAATAACTTTCCTTGCATGGAAATGAATGTGAAACAAGATTGAAGAGGATGAACACCAACACAAATCAGTTTCTTATCACCAATTCATTCACCATTAAACACAAACCATCAAATATGTAACACAATAACCATGCACATATAACCAAGATTGCAATGAGAGATCAGATGAAAGAAATGAACACAAGAGAGGGTTGAAATTCATCCACAAACTTCTATTATTGCTCCACAAATTTGATACAGTGCATTACAATGGCCCAAGAGGCACAAAATTGCATTACAACTTGAATGAGAGGTTTGAACTCCAAAAATTCACTTACAGACAAGAGAAGAAGGGAGGGTGCAAAGAAAAATTATCCAACATTAGAAAAATTCCCTCCTTACAATATATATGAAGAATGAGAGAAAGGGGAGAGAATAATTCAAAATCTTGATTCAACCATTTGAAAAATGCATTAAAATATCCTACAAGAATGATGGGTACGACCGCAAAACCCATACCTCCTTGTACTTTGCCTTGTTGGAGAAGAAAGGAAGCCCATACTTCATCATTGTGGTAGGTGAGAAATCTGGAACACCCTCTAAAAATGACAAACTATATTTATTCATTTTTAATAACTTAGGCCTACTTAAATTAACTTAGTCATTGTTGTGTATCATTCACTCGATAGCTTTCTAAAAAGTCCTTGATTGTGAAAATCCAATCTCCCACCAAAATTATGGCTGAATGAAGATTGGGGTGCCATACTGCATTAACTGCGGGTGGTTAGCTCTATTTCTTCGATACACCGATATACCTCACAACATGTGAAATTTGAAAATTTAGACTTTCGGGCATCTCGACTACCAAGGTTGAGTTACTGTTCATCTGCTAATTTTACTTGAGAGTTATGAAACTCTGAAACCCCAAACTCGAAATTCGACTTCGTGTTTCGGACCTTACACCGCTCGCACTTTGAAAATGTTCATCCATTTGATCCCAGCAAGCCTTCCAAAACTTTGAACCCCGAACCTCCAAAACCCCAACCTCCAAATGATCGGGGGATCATTTTAAAATTTCCCAAAACATCTCTAAATGGTTTTAGTGCGGAATATCATCTCGAGAGCTTTCCAACAACTGTGATAACGTGAAAAACAGACATCGAGAGCTCTAGTTATGTCCGGTCAAAGTTTGGTTAATGGGAAAGTCAACTCTGGTCAATTGGTCAATATTGGACCAATCGCACTACGACACGTGGCAAAAGGCGTTGGAAAAATTGAAGGGGTTTTATCCACCAGTCTTCGACAATCGTGAAATGGAATAGCACGTTAGAGCAAGAGGCTCAACTTTTATTACGGAGGGGAGCTCGCCGCCGTGTAGACTATGGTATTATCACTGATGTGGTGGGTCCACAAGCCACCACGTGGCTTGCCACCACTCATCAAATTCATTTGATTTTCCAATCGCGGTTGATAGGTGGTCTTATTCACCATATTTCATGTGGGTCAAATTTCAAATTACCTTGTAATTATTTGCCATGCATTATTCCCAAATGCCACATACCACGCATATAGATATCTATGCTTTTATATTAATGTTTATACATTAGTATACCTACATAAGCTGCCAATATGCTATGCTTCCACGTGGAGGAGAGAAGGTGGTGAAGCGGTTGTTAGGGGCATTAAGCCATGCGTGGATGTTTCCACGTGAAGGATGGTGTGGGTAAGGGTTAATAAAACCTTACCAAATACTCCTCCCACCAAATATGGGATTTAATCCCATTTCAACAAAGCTGCTTCAAAGGGATATTATCCCATTAACCCACTTCACGCCAATTTGGGGATTTAATCCCATTAAAAATACAAACCACCCTATATGGGTATGTAATCCCATTATACTTGCTACGGGTGAGGCTAAGGTTTAAATATAGCCTAAAGATAATATGTATTACATTTTTTAAGGGCCCTAATTTTTTTATAAATAGGGAACCCGTTCTTTGTAATGCACACACCGACGCAACAGAGAAGCTCATTGCTAGAGCACGGAAAGGTGGACACATTAGTCTGAGAAGCTTATTATTTTTTAAGCTTATTTGTGAGATGTGTCAACAAATATTGTTTATTGGCCTATTATTTTAGGCAATAGTAGATGAAATATTTGTGATTGGGAGTAAATTATAAACTACCCAATAGGCCCATTGAGCCACACTAATTACTTGCAAATCTGGATTGTCGACCAGAGTGCTAGCGTCGCATTGATAGCATCGGGAAGGCTGATCGAAGCCAAAGGAGATTGTGCATTAGGAAAGTGAAGAACAATTTGACTGATCATCGAAGTTTTCAAAGAACTGGTGTACTGATAGGCAAGTAAAATTCCATTAGGTTTTCTTGTGAAATTACTATTGTAACTTACAAGTTTTGACTAGTGGAACAGTTCGACCACGAACCCGAGACGTAGGCAATTGCCAAACTCCATAATCAATATTTGTGTAATTGTCTTAAATGTCTTGCATTTTATTTTAAATTGATTACTTAAAAGGAGTAAATTATTGGCAAATAATTAAAGCCTATAAGGGTCCGAGATCAGGTAGTAATAATTTGATTATTTTTGGATCATGTTTGGTATCGTAATCTGGTTTAGCTCCATATTTGTCCTTCAGTAAATCCGATTAACAAAGTGATTGCTTCAAGATTGGTGCAGTTGTTTGAATTTGTGTCATAGGGTACAAGTGCACTATGGGCAAGATGTCTAAATACGAAAATCTCGAGGAAATTGAAGCTTATAATCACCATATCCAGGAAGAGAACTCTCTCTTACGATCCATGTATTACTCCTTGGAAGAGGAGTATGCTCGTTTGAAATTAGAACTGCAAACCAAGGATGAGCTCTTGGCAAGGTTGTAGTGTGGTGATCAAAGGAAGGAAATACCTTCAACTTCGATGCAGAGGCCATGGAAGATGATTGCACTTTGTAAGTTTTTCACCACGGAATCTTCTTCTTCCTCCCATTCGGTTTCGATTCAGGTAATGAAGTCTTTGGTTTGTTTGAAAAGCATACTAGAGGCATTGGATCCAAATTACTAGATAAAATGGGATTTGATGGAAGAGGCCTTGGTAAAAATGGCCAAGGCATTGCTAACCCAATACAGGTCGAGGATCATCCTCATTTTGTAGGTTTGGGTTTTCCTAGTGTGGGAATGGAAATTAGAGAATGCTCCAAGAACACTGATGGGAGACAAGCTTCCGAAAGCAAAGTGAATACCCCACTAGTCCTGCAAGAATATTATGAGCAGGAAAGTTGTGCTTCATCATCATAGGAAGGATGTGGTAAGAGAAATCAGCGAAGAGGTAATGAGATTCCACCTCCAGTTTCTTACCATAATCATAAGCACAATAAAACTTCTGATCCACTTTTTCAGCTTAAGAAGTATGGTTATGATTTTCAGAAGATGTGGAATTCCTTTCCATGTACTTTTTATGGATTGCATAATCATTCTATGGCCAGATGTTAGAAGAGAAGGACACTTATGAAGAAGTTGATGCCGTTCATCAGGAACAAGCAAAATAGAAAGACCAATCTCGTCATGCAGAGTCGAGAAATGGAAGAAAGAGTTCCTCATCCCAGAAGAGGGAAATTAAGAGGAATTTTTGTGCTCATTGCCAGAGGAATGGGCACCGGGTGGAAAATTGTTGGAAACTACATTCATCTCGCCATCAGAGTAATGGCAAGCCAAAGATGGAATGGAGGCCTATTGTAAAGGTAGAAGAGGTTTCTACTCCACCCAGTTGACAATTCAACCCAGGACTAGGTAATACATGAAAGTGAAAGTCCTTTGAAATGGGTAAGTCAACAATTTTTTAATTATATATTGCATAATTCAGATTGATGAATAGTATGCAATATTAAGTTTGGAGATAATATTCTATGAGAAAATGCTGAGAGAAAGGTTTACAATACTCAGTGGATTTTCTTACTTAGAAATTTTGATTAATGCTCCAAACCTATCTCCTAATCAGCTTGTGAGTACCATTATGTACTTGGATATAGGATTTAACTCATATAAAGCTTGGAGATTGATCTACCATTTATGCAGACAATAGAGTTCCCAGAGGATCAGCTCGGAACTTCATTCTGTGTAGAGGCATTGTGACCGTGTAGCAGAATGGTAGCTAAATCACCATTGGCATTGACGTCATGTCATAACTTCATTTTGTGTAGAGGCATTGTGACCATGCAGCAGAGTGGTACCTGATATTAGTGTGTCAAAAATGAGGAGCTCAAAAAGGATCAGCTTGGAATGCCATTCGGTGTTAAGGCATTGCGACCACACATTCAAATGGTAGCTGATCAACAAACTTAGCATCGTGCATTGGAGGCTCGAGGTCTTGAAAGAGGCTTAGCATCGTGCATCGGAGGCGTTGAGGTCTACAAAGACTTAGCATCATGCATTGGAGGCTTGAGGTCTTGAAAGAGGCTTAGCATCATGCATCGAAGGCATTGAGGTCTGAAAAGGGACAAGTCATTGTCCATCATCGACATCGGATCGATCAAAGCTCTACGTAACATGGAGTTCCTTCAAACCAGTTTAGATTCTACGGAATCAACTCGAGCCAGGAGATGTGTTATAGAGTCAAAGAAGATCCTTGTTGTCGATATCAAGAAGCTTAACACCGCACAGAAGGAGCGTTGAGGTTTCATTTAGAAACTTAGCACCATAAAGCGGAGGCATGGAGGTCTTCTTTGGATATCAGAGTGGCACAGGGAAAGTGTCGTGGGCCCATAACCCATAGGTCCCGTGGATCGAGAGAAAATTTGATGAAGTGAGAAGGTTGGAGGAGAATACCCAAGGGTCTACTATAGTAGCACTTCCGAGGTGGCGAGAGTTTTGATTCATGACAGTATGGAAGATTTTTAGGACAAAAGCCTTTCTAAGTGGGGAGGTGTGATCAAGGGATCATTTTTAAAATTTCCCTAAATATCCCTAAATGGTTTCAGTGCATAAGATCATCTCGAGAGCTTTCTAATGACTGTGATAATGCGGAAAACGGACATCGGGAGCTCTAGTTATGTTCGGTCAACAAAAAGTCAACTCTGTCAACTGGTCAATATTGGACCAATCGCACTACGACACGTGGCAAAAGGCGTTGGAAAAATTGAAGGGGTTTTATCCACCAGTCTTCGACAATCGTGAAATGGAATAGCGCGTCGGAGCAAGAGGCTCAACTTTTATTACGGAGGGGAGCCCGGCCGCCGTGTGGACTATGGTATTATCGCCGACATGGTGGGTCCACAAGCCACCACGTGGCTTGCCACCACTCGTCAAATTCATTTGATTTTCCAATCGCGGTTGACAGGTGGTCTTATTCACCATATTTCATGTGGGTTGAATTTCAAATTACCTTGTAATTATTTGCCACGCATTATTCCCAAATGCCACATACCACGCATATAGATATCTATGCTTTTATATTAATGTTTATACATTAGTATACCTACATAAGCTGCCAATATTGTATGCTTCCACGTGGAGGAGAGGTGGTGGTGAAGTGGTTGTTAGGGGGCATTAAGCCATGCGTGGATGTTTCCACGTGAAGGATGGTGTGGGTAAGGGTTAATAAAACCTTACCAAATAATCCTCCCACCAAATATGGGATTTAATCCCATTTCAACAAAGCGCTTCAAAGGGATATTATCCCATTAACCCACTTCACGCCAATTTGGGGATTTAATCCCATTAAAAATGCAAACCCCTATATGGGTATGTAATCCCATTATACTTGCTATGGGTGAGGCTAAGGTTTAAATATAGCCTAAAGATAATATGTATTACATTTTTTAAGGGCCCTAATTTTTTTATAAATAGGGAACCCGTTCTTTGTAATGCACACACCGGTGCAACAGAGAAGCTCATTGCTAGAGCACGGAAATGTGGACACATTAGTCCAAGAAGCTTATTATTTTTGAAGCTTATTTGTGAGATGTGTCAACAAATATTGTTTATTGGCCTATTGTTTTAGCAAATAGTAGACGAAATATTTGTGATTAGGAGTAAATTATAAACTACCCAATAGGCCCATTGAGCCACACCAATTACTTGCAAATATTGGATTGTCAATGAAGTGCTAGCATTACATTGATAGCATCGGGAAGGCCGATCGAAGCCGAAGGAGATTGTGCATCAGAAAGTGAAGAATAATTCGATTGATCATTGGAAGTTTTTGAAGAACTGGTGTACTGATAGGAAAGTAAAAATCCATTAGGTTTTCTTGTGAAAGTACTATTGTAACTTACAAGTTTTGACTACTTGAATGGTTCGACCACGAACCCGGAGACGTAGGCAATTGCCGAACCCCATAATCAATCTTTGTGAAATTGTCTTAAATGTCTTGCATTTTATTTTAAATTGATTACTTAAAAGAAGTAAATTATCGACAAATAATTAAAGCCTATAAGGGTCCAAGATCAGGTAGTAATAATTTGATTATTTTTGGATCACTTAAAGTCCAAAATTGGGACCTTTGAAAGTCCAAAATCCCTGCCTATTGACCCCGAAACGAAGTTTTTCCCCAAAATCCAAACCTTTTCATAGTTCGACTTTTTGGGATTTTAGGCATTTGGTTGATTTTTTCTGCTTTGTTTAGTGAAGAATATAAACCTTTGAAGTCTAAACCTCCAAACCTCTCAAATCTGAAATTTGAACTTTGAACCTTAATATTCCCAAAATTTCTAGTGTTGTTGACCCTAAAAGGGGAGTTTGAACCCAAAAATGTCAAACCCTTTTGGACTTGGCATTTTGGGCCTTTTGGTCTCATTTTTATTTTTTCCCTTACTTAGTCTTCAAAATGCCAAATGCCCAAAGTCCAAAAAATTATGGTCTGGGCCTCCATTTTTTTTCCGACCTGCTAAGTGGGTTACTTGTCTGCACCTAGCCCAAATTCCTTCTAGCTCTGCTGAGTTGATTTGATCCTTTCTTGCTCAATCTTCAATATCCTTCGATATTCCCATAGCATAGTTTTCCCTTGTTCATTCCTTATCCGATCTTCCATTTCCATTGTCAATCCCTTCACGTAACTGATTTCCAAAATCAAAATGTAAGCTCCCATGACTGAATCAACCTCTTCATTTCCTCTGCATGCAAGGTCATGTTTGTCCATTTTTCTTAAGGGGAAAAAATGGATAACATCTCCTCCTACCACTATCGACAATTGCGAAGCTTACAAGGGAAGATCCAAGCTATCAAAAGATTCATCTCTCAGCTTGTAGACAAGTGTCATACATTCATGCATCTTTTCAATTAAGATGTTATTTTTCATTGGGGACCAGAGCAAAAACAAGAATTTGCTTTTCCCAAAATCTATTTGGCTAAACCCCCTGTTCTAATGCCACCCATGGTAGGTGAACCTTTGTTACTCTACATATCTACCATATCCATTACAATTGGGGCACTGTTGGCCTAATATGACAAAGAGCAGAGAGAAAAATTTGTGTATTTCTTAAGTAGAAAGTTGATAGCTTATGAGCTCAACTATCCACATATTGAAAAGGCTTGCTTGGCCATAGTTTTTTCCTATTAGAAACTATGTCACTATCTATTCAATAATAATTTCAATATTATCTCAAAGTTAGATCCATTAAAATACTTATTTTCAAAGCCCACACTTACAGAAAAGATGGATAATTTGATAATCGTACTCAACAAGTTTGACATTGAGTATGCACATTAAATGTAAGTGAAAGAACTAGTTCTAATAGATCAAATAGCAGAAGCTTTGCTTCCAAAAACCGAACGTTTTATTCTAGAGATCTTATATGTATCTATGATGTACCTTGAGGAATAAATTGTATGGAAACTATAATTTGATGGATCCTTTAACTTTCATGTTTTAGGCACCGGTGTTGTGTTTATCACTCCTACAAGAGACTAGATCCCACAGGCATTTTGACTTGGATTCCCATGCACAAATAATATAGTGTATTATGAGGACCTTATTTTAGGGATGAATCTATCTATTAAGTAAGATATCAGATGAGTAAATGTAATCAGTGATTCCATGCTAATTATAAAATAGGTGATAGATGAATACAAAGTAAAAAATGAGAAACTTATTCCATACAAGAGAATGGTCGATTCTTTGAAGGGGTTATTTGAGAAAATACCAAGAGCCTAGAATAGAGCAAGTAGATGTTATAGCTATATTAGGGTCCATGTTGAGTATTCCACCTGTAAATAATGATATGTCATTTTTCTAGAGCACTTATGAAGGCTAGCATATGAAATTCTAGAGTCCTGTTTGGTGTGCAAAGTTGTTGGTCCCTTTTCCCTATGGTATAGTGACATCTTTAATTACCTCCATGATGGAACCTTTCCTTAAAATATTTCTTGCACCAAAAATGAAACCTCATCCAATGTATATCCCGCTATACCCTACTTGGGAGTGCCCTCTTCCACCGATCCTATGATGGGAATTTGTTGCGTTGTCTAAATTTGAATGAGTTCATCCTAGAAATCAAAGAGGTACACAAAGGAATCTATAGGGATCATAATAATGGGATCATATCGGCAAAGAAAATAATCGATTAGGCTACTACTATTGGCCTACCATGGAAAATGACTTCTACAAACATGTGAAGAAATGATTAGATTATTAGAAGTAAAGAAATTTAATGCATGCATCGGTGCAATCCTTGCAGCCTCTCACAACCCCTTGGTCGTTCTTAAACTGGGGTCTTGATCTAATAGGAAATATCAACCCTATATCCTCATATGGCCATAAGTTCATCATCACTACTACTGAATACTTTAAAAAATGGATAAACGTTGTTCGTCTTACCTATGTTAAAGGTTACCAAATATTTAAATTTATAATGAACCATGTCATCTATCGATACGGTATCACTTCATCCATTATCACTGACAATGGTAAGCCATTTAAAAATAAAACTATGAAAGTGTTATGCAAACATTTTCAAATATCTTTTAGTTTCTCAACCCCCTATTACCCTCAAGGTATTGGGAAAGTTGAAGCTTCCAATAAAACCATCATCTATATTATGGAGAAGATGGTGAATACTATAGGCCGTAACTAGCATTTGTAGATTCACCCCACCTTTTGGGCATTCGAATGTCTATCTACACTCCTACGGGTGTCACTCCCTACTCCCTAGTGTTTGGAAAAGAAGCCATGATACCCTAGATATTGAGATCCCCTCTTTGTTTATTGAGCTAAGGGATCACCTTAATGAAGAAGAGTACTACGAGTAACTTGACTACAAAGTTGGAGCTATTGGATGGAAAATGGCTTCACACCCTCAATCACCTTATAATGTATCAGGATCGAGTGCGGTGAAGCTAGAATAAAAGAATAATACCTCATAAATTTGAAGTAGGAGACTTGGTGTTAAAAGAGAATTAAAAACAACACAAAGGAACAAGAAAAGAAGAGAAAATTTGATCCTAATTGGCAAGGGCCATATGTTGTGGTTTCGTGTTCGGTTCAGTGCCTATAAGCTTGCCTATTCGATGGCCAAGAGCTTCTAGAGCCCATGAACATAATGAATCTTAAGCATTTCTATTTCCCTAAAATATCGAAAATGAAAAATAGTATAAACAAAGGAAAAGAGAAATAAATAGGTGCATTCAATAGTAAAAACCACGCAATGGTGGCAATTTTCATAAGTCCTTTGGTGAAAACTAGTTTTTGACATCGTTGGAGGGTTCATTGTTCACAAGAATTTGAGGTTTATGACTATGATGGATTTGTCTTAAACTTGTCCTTATCTTTATCCGAGTACCTTGTGAGTCTGTCCCTCTTTTCCCGATCCGACCGATCCTACTTTTGAATGTGATGAGTTTGAATTCAAATATTCCCATCTCACACTGGGGGCAACTTCACATCATCACCTTCTTGCACATAACATGTGGCATTCTTCCCTTATACATCCCATCTAACATTGGGGGTATCTACATTTCTTCATTTCCTTATACATTCGATTTAGAAAGCTCGTTAGAAAAATAAAAAGCATTCAAATAATTTTTGTAGAAAACTCCAAAAGAATAAAAAATCATCTTGAGATAATACCCCCAAAACAATGAAAAATTTCCCAAAAATGTTCGACAAAATTAGGGTAGTAGTTTTCTTACTTTATGTTGTTAGTTTATATGGTTTTAGTTTCATTGATTTTTCATGTTGTGTGCTTTAAATTAGATTCACTTGCTTACTTAGATTAAATGTTCCTTTCATATTTGGCATTGCATTGAGTTCATTTTATCTTGTGTATTTGTAGATAGTTGTGTTGCGCTGATTAGATTTTTTTAAACTTGTGTTTGGTATTTTACTTGTACACTTTGTTATCATTTCATCATCATATCAAATAAACCATCACATCTATACATCATATATCAATAAAAGCTAAGTATACATCACACATGTATGCTAAAGCTAATCATTAGTACCATGTCATCAATGTGGCAAGAGGGGTTGGACATGATCAAAATATATCCCCCCCACACCGATATCAAAAATAAAAAACATGTTCTAGTCAACTTATCACATTATCATGTAATATGACATCAACTAAGGTTATCTCATAAATCCAACATGTGATAAAAACATAAACATATAGATTAAGCATGATATATCATAAATAAAATTTGATACATCAAGAATCAATCAATTATCATATATCCATAGAAATAAATGGTTGTATACAAAATCAACATGTCTTGATACATATTAGATACAAAAATTCATCATGGACATGGATAAAAAGGTTCCTTCAACATGAGGCATAGTAAAAAATAATACATAACATACATCTGTACAAAAATGTACCTTCATCACGAGGCATGATAAAAAATAATACATATACATCGGTATAAAATTATGCCTTCATATCGAGGCGATACACCAAAAATATACATCTAATATATCAATAAAAGAGTCAGCCTCGACTCTCACCCTCTCCGGGACTTCCTGGCCCGGGATTCTTAAGAGGTAACTATTGTGTTGGTTAGTTATTTTGTCAAGAAAAAATATGAGGTTCAACCACAATACATGAGATCAAATCCCTCCTCAAAGACAGGTGAGGCAACCTGTTTATTACTGATCTAAAACACAACAAAAATAATATGTACAATATTCATGCTATTCTAACCATTATGTTTGGGATACAATCCCGAGATCCATATCTACACAAGATGGAGATGTTACACTTTTAGAAATAGAATGGATTATAAAGGAAACTATTATAGACGAAACAAAGCGGGAAGGGAATGAGAGGAACATATTTTCTTTCAAGCAAACACATATTAAGAAATACTTATACAAGTTTTAGATAATGGATGTAATATTTGCAATGATTAAAATAATAAAGAACACTAAACAAAGAATAGCGTAATATTTTGTACGTAAGAACAATCTCTCAAGATATATGAATCCCACAACATAAAGTTTGTAAAATAATACTTGTTTCTATTCCTCAATGATTAAAAGAAAATACAAAGTTTTTCTTCTTCTTCACAATAGGTCTCAATATTCTAAAAATCTTCCCCTTTGGAATGTAGAAGCATCCCTTATTTATAATAGAAAGAGTAGAGATAAAATAGGATAAATCCTAAAAATAGTCAATTAACAAGAATCCTATTTTACTTGACTCTCACATAGGAGAACAAGTCAAAAATTGCTTATTATGTGACAATGAAAATGAAAAAAACATGTCAATCTCTAGGTGAAAATGACATCAAACATTATGCTTATTCTAGTTCGTCGTCCCTTGTATTCCTCCAAAGCAAATCCTTCTTGTCTCAAATTTCCTAGAACTACCAGATTATGCCTTGCATCTCACCTTCATTCAAATAAGCACTAGAATGGTCATTCGAACCTCGCAAGTTTCCCGAGTTTCGCTTGCGTTCTTTGGAAGTTTCTTCAATTTCTTATTAATCTTCCTTAATGATTCCAAAAAATTCTCAATCCTTATGAACTTATCAATGGTTGTCAGATCAAAGATGGAATATGGTTCGGGTTGGATTGATTCTTGGATTTGTTTATAGAAATCATCAGCAGGTAGAATATTTGAGCTTTCATCCAACATGTTGGCAAAGATCTTGGACAGCTCCTCTTCTATGTCATTTGTGGCATCAACCAATTGATCTCTAGATTCCCTCAACTTACTACAAGCTTCACTAGAGAATCTTTATCTTGAATTTGATGGATTTGGTTAGTTGTAAATGTTTGTCCCCATGTATAATGCTTCCTTCTTCCATTAAGATATGAATCGAAACCTATTTCAAAGGTGCATTGAGAGCCTAAAAAGTGAACTCGAGGTTACCAAATTCCTGTGAAAATGCATCATCCATTTTTGAAATCCTTCTTTATCTCTTCCAAGGATCTATAAACATCCACCGTTTCATCAATGACCTTTATTCATTGTAGGAGTAACCTTTGAATCCATTCATCAACTGTTCTCCCCTTCTCGTTAATCTTTTCAATAATAGGTACTGATGAGAAATCAAACCTGATAGGAGTAGGGGTAGGAGATGATGGTTTTGAATAAGAAGGATTTGAGAGCTTGAGTAATACCTCCGTCAACTGTTCAACTTTCTCCTTTAGCTCATCTATGCTCACCATCATTTTCTTAAGCTTCTGGCACAACACGTTCATGGCCTACTGTGCATCCTATTGTGATCCTTTTTTTGTTACCTTTCCCAGATCAACCCTTGTGATTTGATAATTAGTGAGCACTATATCCTCCTTAGTTTTTTTGGTCACAGGGAGTGGTAATATCTAAAAAATTATGCCTTGAGGAATCGACCGAAACCCTTGAAACCATTTTGGGTTTCTTGGTAGATTTAGCAGGAGAGACCTTGAGGGAACTGAAGTCGAAGGCTAGTAGAGGAACTACCACCTTCCTCTTCCTTTAGGTCTTATCAACTAACCATTGAGGTACAATGGAAGAAGTTTCTCCTATCGGAGGTGTTATGATTACATCTATAGGTGGAGGAAGGTTTACTTGTGGAGTAGTGATGACTGCAAGTGTGGTGTCTGTGGGAATAGACTCAGTGAATGAAGGTGCAGAAGGAGGAGGCATATCTATGGCCATCTTAGGTCTAGCAGAGAGAGGTGAGAGGTTAGAGAAGATGCTGGCCATGGATGATGAAAGTGGTGAAGAAATATGAGGTGAGGAAGATTGGGAGAGAGGAGGTAAAGATTCTGAAGTCAAAGCTTGAGAAGCAAGAGAGAGACTTACCTTTGATGAACAATCAACAAAAGGAGAAATGAGAGGTTGACCAACCTTGTCTTCTAAAGGAAGTTTTCCTTTTTCTGGTGGAGGAGGTGAATCTAGTACCTCAACTATTTGTGAAGGAGTGGCAGATGATGTGGCTCCTTGATTTTCTCCTCTTCTGACAAACTTAAATTTTATCTTCCTCTTGGTAGGGATTTTATTCTCTTCCCTCTTTCCCTTGGAGGGTCCTGCCTCTAAAGTGGCTATTTTCAAAAATATCTTTTCCTTATAACTCATTCCTCAAGAAATGATCCATGCCTTAGTACTCGACAAGATTTCGAGTAGCTCTTTCAGCGATGGAAGCTTTTTCAGCAACAAACCAATCAATGGCAATAATCCTTGTTGGTCTCCATCCAATCAAGTTTTTACCTAGTGTCTAGGACACTTTCATTATCCATGGTGTGTTTTGGGATATAATATAGATCTAACATCTGAATTTATTCAAGTGTTAGTCTGTTGTTGTCCTTTCTTCGATATAGCAACTTCATCTTGAAGATCAACCCAGATGTCTTCCACATTGGGCACATGTAGATACAAGGTTCCGTATGACTTGAGGACTCCTTGAAGTAAAATCCCTCCCCGAGGTTCATATATTTCTTCAATTTTTCCTAAGCTCACACACCATGTTCTTGTCCTTAACCCCTGTAGAGCATGTATACCTTCCAATGGAAATGGGGAAGAAGACAACAACTTTGTGCCTACTTTGTTGGAATTTGTGAAAATCCAACAATTGTCTGACTAACTCCATAAGGATCAATTTGTCACCTAGGAACCTGGGAAAATGGAAAGGGTTACCATGGAACCTTACCACCCGAAGATAAGTAAACTTCTTGAATTTCAAGAAGATGCAACCCCATTTTGACACTTCAGCCCATGCTTCATCAGAAACCCTTCTTTTCCTCAGATCAAGATCCAACCTGCAAATGTTTTCATAGAAGAAGGCATCATTCACTCTTCTATATTGGTCTTCGGACCCTTATATCTTTAGCTAAGGGAAGTACCAATATATGTGTTCTGTTGATCAGCCCCCTTCGCATCTAGCCCTAGGTAATTTCTCATGCTGTTGCTTTGCATAGGTTTACGTATGACATCATATAGAGCTTGCCGATAGATAAGAATGTTTTCATTTGGGAGTATATCTCGTTACTTATTAGGATACCCCAATCAATCCCTTTTCATTATTCTTTATGAGGACCATGAGCTAGTACGTCCACCCTTGGAAATCTCTTGACTCGGGAGTCCAAACAATAGACTCAAAGCAGGTCATGATATCATTGATTTCAAGAATGAAATCACTTCTAGGGACCATCTTAGGAAACCTAGAAACGGATTGCTTAGCCTTGATCAAGAACTTATTGTTTACATGTTTGATGTAGTCTTCCTGATCTTTGTCCCAGGCCTTTTGTGCTTATTTAAGGTTTAAATCACTATATTCCACAAATTTTGGCAACCTTAGGAGTTGATCAAAGTAACCTCCATCCAATTTCACTATAGAATCTCCTACTTGATTTCTTACTAAACGGGAGGCTGAGTTATAGTTGGAAGTGTGGGCCAGGATGATTTCAAGGCATTGAGATGATATTGGAAATCCTACTACAAGAGGGAGACCACTACCGGCTATCGACTTCATCTAGGAATTCTGAGAAGAATCCTCAATTCTCTTCCAAAATTCCTCCATATCTATATTCTTGAGCTCTATGTCCCAAATGTCATAATTACAGTCTTATGTAAGAAGAAGAATCCATCTTCTGATACTTATACTTCATCTTTCCTATCCTATCTGACTTATCCTTAGATTGGTTGGGGTCTGACATGAGGAATCTTGAAGAAGAAATGCCTTGATGATTTTTGGAAGAGCAATTGAGATTGAAAGTTTGTTAGACAATTGCACATTGCACCCACCACACTCCTCAACTTTTGAGACTTGCAAAACACCTTTGGAAACCCGACACAATGGAGTATGTCGGAAGTTAGGACATGTTGAGCATCAATGAAAACCCGACACACTACGGAAGTGAGGAGGTATTGGACAAGTGGGAAAACCAGACTCACACGGCTGAACCTCGGAGGATTTTGAGCACTGAAAAAACCTAAAATAAGGAGGAAGAAGTGAGATGTTAAACATGCTGCAAAACTTGACATGATTATATCGGGTTTTGACATATTCGGATATGAGAAATTCCTACCCCATGATCACTTAGGGATTTCAAACTTTTTGAAAACTACAGGTGGTACAACCTATGAAAAATAAGTACATAACCTAGGGGTGAATTTTAAACAAGAACCCACATGGGAATAAGAAAAGAATCAAGGAAAATGACCCGAAAAACCCTACACCAAAAATGGGGGAGGAAATGAAATGGAAACCCCAAACAAACACTTCATAAATAACCCAAAATCTTCAAAAAAGAGAAGATTACCTTCAACTAGCTTGAAAAATGATCAAGGATGGTCGCGAGAATCGATCGGGATGCTCGATTAGGTTTGGAGGTAGAAGAAGCATAAGCGAAAATCCAATGCAACAAAAGTGATAAGGTAACAAATGACGTGGAAAGCCAACTATTTATAATAACCTAGCATTAATTACACCTCAATTGACGTGTGTCCTAATTTTTAGATAACTAGACATTAATGACATGTCATCATGCTTGGGGTGTCTGAAAACTCGATACACTGCGGATTTGATTCAATTCAGGTTTTAGGTTTTGGGAAATAAATGACATGAAACATGCATTTGGCAAATCATGTTCCAATGCTTGGAAGTTCCAAAAACCTGAAACAATGGACTTAGGCAATAGGGTTTTTGGTTTCAGGGAACATGAGACATGAAACATGTTTTCATGCAATGAAAATCTGATAGCTCAAAAATCTCTTTCAAAGGGAATTTTAAAGATATTTTTCCAAAATTTTCCTATGGTCATCTCAATTTTAGCTGAAATCACTAAAACGAGATAACATGCTGATGTAACATTCTTATAGATAACCACTATGATCTATTGCATTATAGGATATTGAACTGATCTGGTTGATCGTGAAGTCCTCTGGGATCTAGATCTAGACCTGCTAACATCTATCTGATCACAAGGGATAGACCTGTCGCCATATAGAACAACCTGGTGGTACAATTTTTTATAGTAAGAGGTGTCGCCACTAGCTCTCATCATGTTTATTAATATGTTCTACATCCCGATGCTGAAGGTTCCCATAATAGAGCATCACACTCTCCTGTCACTCTGGTTATGTATTCCTAAGCCTGTGTACACTTTGTCATCTGCTGGGCCCACTCAACCACTACTTGATCTTATAGGTGCTCAGATTTATCTTGCCCCTTTTGCCATTATTTTTTCCTCTATCTGCGTGTCTGAAACATTTTATCTCTCACTATCAATGTTATGAAGTTTCTACTTATGTTTGAATGCCTCGAATTGTTTGCAGAATCCATTGTCATGTCCCTCCTTGAAGAAGTCTCCGAGTTTGCCCTATTTTTGCCCTAATTTCTTCAAAATTCATGAGTTCTGCCATTTTTCGTATTTTTCCTTGACCATGGAGGCTCGAGAATGGTTAATCTATATCTGTATTCCTTTGAAAATCAAAATCTATGGTCAAAACAAATGCTCAGAACCATGATTCACTTGTTTTTGTTTCAAAATAGTTTTTATCCTTAGTGAAAAATCGGTTATGGGCGTGAATGGTGATTTTCTGTATTTTGACGGTCTGACAAGTGTCTTTTTCCTATCAAAGTTATTCCTCAACATTCAATGGTCACGTGGCTTCTTTTGGTTGGTCAGGGGATGGCGGGAAAATTCTTTAACTTATCACTTTTTGATTTTTTGGAAAAAGGCAAATTTGGTCTCGTAGCTCCACTCAAATCTGATTAGTTCTTTTGGTGCTTATGTGGCTTCTTCTAATTGGATGGGGTGCAGCGGGTTGGTTTTCTCAACTTGATATTTTTGGATACTTTGGAAAAAGGTTTGAACCCACTGCGGCCATGCCAAGATTTGATTAAAGCAAATTTTTAAGTGGCAGGGAAAAAGTCTTGTCTTGACCCCGCAGAAGGACATGTGGAAAAGCTAATGGCAGAGATGCGGGCCTTCAAGGTAAGTTGGATGTTTTTCCCTTTTGGAAAAATGGGGTAAAATTCTAAAATGGAAGCGCGCCCCCACTAAATCATTTTGAAGCCTTAAGGTTTTTGAAGTTGCGCCATAATGACACGTGGAGGTCTCCGTCGGGTCTTCTTTCCTTAGAATTTTCAACAACTTCTTAAAGGGCCCGAGACATGTGGCGAGCCCGTGCTCATTCAAGGTCTCAACTTTTTGGGACCATCTCAGGATGCACCATTGTGACATGTGGTAGTTTGAAAAGTCAAAGGGATGGGGAAGCGGACCATTAGAGGCAACTTGGATTTTTTGCCCCTTGATATTCAAATGACTAAAATCATCAAAATGACACGTGGGCCCGATAGAGAAAATTCAAAACTTGTTTCGGTCAACGGCGTAAGTGCGGACCTTCATAGGAAAATTGGAAAATTTTAATTTTGTGGGAAAAAGGAGTTAAAAGTACGAAAGGAAGTGTCGTTCCACTGGGACCCACATTGGGACACGTGTTAGGCCCATTTTTCAAGGGCGGAGCTGCGGGGAAAACTTGGAAATTTTTCCCTTTTCCAAAAAAGAGGTGAAATAGCAGAATTTAGGCGCGGTTCCTTTAGGACCTGTTATCACCGAATCACAAAGCACCCTATGCTTATACAAGTGCATATACTTGAACTCACGGTGTGATTGGATAACATGGGTACTATCTCCAAGTTGTGGGACTTGCTACTTGAGATAGACCTCCAGAGAAAGTTGGTTCTTGCTCCTAAACTACCCGCCACAATCTACTCTAATACAGGGTAAACTAACTGTTCTAATCTAGCTTTCCAAGGGACCAAGGAGAGAGAGTGCATAAAATGAAAGCTTGCACTATAGTGGTGATACACCAGAAAAGGAGGGTGTGAGAGTAGTCTTACAATGCGTGAGATACAGAAGCAAAGTGCACACTAGAAGGGGTGATGACAGTTCTCCACAATCTAGCAAAATGCATTCACAAAAATATTTCAAACATACACAATGATAATGGATCCCTACAAGAGCATAATAATAGACACAATATTCTTGTAATCAAGGTTGAAGGGGCAAGAAGAATGCAAGAAAACACAGCAGGGGAAGATGCATCCACAAACTTATATTTTATTGCTTCCTGATATGCACAGTTCAATCGGTTACAAGAAAAGGGCCTGGATCACCATGCAAGGAGTCCACAACAAGGGCCTGTAACACATTATCTTCACAAAGCAATTTTGGTAGAGCTTTGCTACAAAAACTACCTTCCCTCTTACAATGAGCCCAACACTCCAATTTATAGAAAAATGAGAAGAGAAAGAGAAGGGAAAATGGAAATCCCAAAATCTATCCTTCAACCACTTGTAAGAGGAATTAAATGGAGTAAAATGATTATATATTACTTGCAAAAGGATCCCCATACTATCCCAGGTGCTGCAGCAGAGAAATAATGATGACCATGCCTCTTAATTGCACTCCCAACCACCAAATAAAACACTGTTATGAACCCGGCCACGTTTTGTGAAAAATCCCCACCAATATCTCATCAAATCTGGAATTTCTTGATTTTGTGCATCGTGCTCGGAGCCATGATTCCAACAGTACCAATTTTGTGTGATTTTGTTGAGAAATGCAAAAGTTATGGCCTTCTGAGTGTAGGCAGCTATTTTGGGTTTGGCAGGCGTTTTCTGTCATTTGACGGGAATGAGCATTAACTGACTAGAGCCGAATATGTTTATTTTATTTAAATATATCTACCCATTAAAAATAAGAAATCTAGTTTTTGGCGTAGAGGACATCGTGCTCGTTCAGAAGTTTGTGAAAATCGGAGCTCAGAGTCAAAAGTTATGGCCGTTTGAAGTTCATGGGTCAAACATTGACTTTTCTTCTTTGCCTTCGGCCGTTTCGGCTTTTCATGTCCCACACGTACTTTTGTCCCGGCTGTCCCGGACGCATTCCCCACATCGGCCGATTCGGGCTTCCTTGTCTCTCTTTTGCGGCCTTTTCACTTTTTCGCGTCCCCGCGCGTTTTTGTCCCTACTGTCCCCACAAAAATATCGAATCACTGCCTGCGATAGATCGTCTTGCGGCAAATAGGCCGATTCACGTCCCAAGCGTAATTTTTTCCCAGCTGTCCCAAACCGCGTGAAACAAAAAACTTGATGATTTTTCTTGCTTTGATCGCGTTTGGATTTTTGCGTCCCGACGTCCCAATCCCCGCGGACCGCCTGGGACAAAAATGTTTGACTTAGCCAATTTTCTTTGTATTTCGCCCCAAGCTTGGTACGACGAACCTCGGTATGACCCGCACTGGTATGATCCACACCCTTCAGACCCGAAATGCTTTAAAATAGTCTTGCAACCTTATTTTTGCATTTTTTCCATTTTTCTAACTCGTTGGGATTTTTTCTTGGATGGGAGAGTTAGAGAGAAGCCGAGGGGGCCCCAAAACATGATTTCGGGCCTTGAATCAATCTACTTTCTCGGGACTGAAAAATTTGATGCATGTTATCAAAATTACCTTGAGGGGTGAATTTTGGATAACAGGACCCATGTTAGGACACGTGTTATGCTCATTTCTCAAGGGCGGAGTCTGCAGAGCAAAATGTGAAAATTTTACAATTTAACAAAAAATTGTAAAAGGAAAAAAGGAAACCACAGGCCCGCTCTAAATTCGATATCCCATGTGGATCGTCAAAATTCAAAATAGACGTCAATGAAAAATGTGCATCTGTATCTGATTCGATTTTTCACCATTTTCTCTCTGAGCTACTGGAAGTGCTAGTCTTCATGATTTCTCAATATTGCTTGCATGCCAAATAGGGAAGGGGAGTTAATTTGATATTTGAGTTTGGTGAGGGAGATCTGGGGATGTCTTTCGCCATTAAGATGATATTTGACCTCTGGGCTTGATCTAGTCTTCCATTTTTCCTACTCGAGCACGTAAAAACTAGATTTGACAGATTAGGGGCAGAAGTAGTTAGCGAATAGAGGGAAAAGTGATCTACAAGAAGGAGTTGAATGCAAGAGATATTCGAAGAGATCCACTCCTTGAGCACCTGACAATTTTTACAGATTTGATTCTCGGGAATCGTGATCAAAATCATGGTGAGAATTGGTGCATTCAATGTTTAAATTTTTAGGGAAAAGTCCCCGATTGTAAAATATTATAAATAGGCATGATTTTTCCGTGAAAAGGGTTGGAGTGTTAAAGGTCGAAGAAAATTCCCAAGAGGAAAATTTGACAAAGCTTGTATATCTCTTTTGTATTAATTTTGATCGTTTCAAGGTGGTTGCAAGTGTACAACCATTGACAAGCTCTGAGATTGTTCTAGAAACTTTCCCCTACTAATAAATTTAATCAAACTCGAGTTATTTTGTGTTGATCTTGAGTAAAATGTGTTTGTTTTCATTCGATTGTCTCAAAATAGTTTTATTGTTCTTATTGCAATATTTTATCAAAATTTATCTTAATCACATAGGTCTCAATCCTTGTGATAGTTTAGTGGCATTTGTAATCTCATTTCTCAGAATATCTTTCATCTGGGAGTGAAATAAATGATTTAAAATCACTTTTATTTCATTTGTTGACAGAGATTGTTTATAAGCCTCTGGGTGTACCTCAGGCATGATTGATCTTAGATTTTGATGTTTTATTGGGTCTTCTAATTCAAGCCTTTGTGTTAAAATATCATAGATTGTGTGAAAAATTGCTAATCTGGGCCTCCATTGAAGTACATATTTTGGTTAAAGGAACATTTTAGCTATTCTCGAGCATTCGTCATTTAGACTTTCCATTTTGTAAGAATTCTAAGAGATTTGGAAAATCAAGTTTAGTCTACTTCACCTCCCATTGAAATTCATTTAAAACAACTAATCCTACCCATACTACCCTTGTTTGTCTTGTGTGTGCACAAAAGCATAATTTCTATTACCAAAGCATGCAAAAACAATCAAGATTTCAAATGTCTTTAGTAGCCTGAACCTTTCCTAGAGAATATCTCCACTATCTAGAGTGACAACTTGTGAGAGTTAGATTTTGTTGCATTGATCATATTTTCTTCAAGGTCTCCTTAAAAACTTCATTAGGAAGGACATATCCATCTCCTCCATAAGCAACAGGCTACAAAAGGGTTCTCTTACCTTGGTTGGAAGGCACAACCTAAAATAGTGAGGATAGATCAAATCCTCTTGAGGGTTCTATCCATTTCTCCACATCTATGTGATAGAGGGCCAGTTAGATCCCATCCCCGGCTACAAAATGAGTCACCATGATCTATTTGTCTCTAAGATTCCTACCAAAACTTGTGATGCTTTGCTCACCTTTGAGGGAGAATCAATTTCGGTACCAACAAGCCTATCAATTGGCTTGGGGCTAATAAAGAGAGGCCATGTGATGGTTTATCTTGAATTTTCTACATAACTCATGGACCTCATCATTCTTGAAGTATGTGCCATTATCTCGAGATAATGACTTGCAGACACCGTACTGTAAATGATTTGAATCAAAATGAACTTAGTGATTATAGAACTTGGTATGGTGGTGAGATACATGGCCTCTACCCATTGAGTAAAATATTTTGTGGCCATGATTATAAAGTTTTGGCCATCTGTTGATGAGGGAGAGAATTTCCCTATCAATTATAGGCCCCAAGTGGAAAAGGGCCATGGGGTTGCGATTAGTTATAGAGCCTGTGTTGGCATGTGAATATCGTGGGAGAACTCTTGGCATTTATGAAAGTTGCGCATAAATTCTACTTGTGTCATGTTCCAGAGTGGGCCGAAATAATCCATTTGATGTATTTTGCAAGCGGTGGTGTGGCCAACGAAGTGGCCTCCACATATCCCACGTGGGATTCATTAAGAATATTTTTGGATTCTTCTAGTGTCAACACATCTTAAAAGAATTCCGTTGAAGGCTCTACGATAGAGAACCTGTTCTAAAATAATGTATTTAGCAATGATAATGTGTAACCACCTTCTTTGTTGCGATGTGGCACCTTCTGGGTATGTGTGGTCCATGATGAAATTGACGATGTTAGTGTACCAAGGACATATAGAGATGGGGGGCTGGTTTTGACAAAATATACGCACTCATCGGGAAATTCTAGATCTACCAGATCACCCCATTCAATGGATTGTCAGCCAACCAGTCTGTAATGATTTGTCCCTTAACAAATTTTTGGTTTACAAATGTTAGTTCAAACTCACCCATTAAGGTTATGAAATGTCTAGCCTTTTTAGATAAAGACCCTTGCGTGAGGAATGTCTATAAGTGATCTGTCTTTACAATAACCCTTGTTTCTTGATTCAACATGTAATGTCTTAAACATTTTGTTGCGAAGACTATGGCAAGGCATTCTCTTTTTCCCGTGTGTAACGTGTTTCATAATCAAGCAATGTCTGACTAATGAAATAGACTGCATGTTCCCGTTTATCATTATCTTCCTGAGCCAACATGTAGGCTAGCGAGACATTAGTAGCCCGTGAATATAAGATCAAAGGATGATCTGGTCTAGGAGGCATTAGCGTGGGAGGAGACAACAAGAAGCGTTTAACTGCTTTGAAGGCCTTGTTACATTCTTCCGTCCAATCAATGCTATAACCCTTCTTTAATAAATTATTGATTAAATGAACCAAAAACTTAAGTCAAGGATGAACCTTCAAATTGCACCAATTTTCCCAAGAAATGATCTGATACTAGACTCATCTAATGGTGGAATCATTTCAAGAACAACCCAGATTTTGGTTGGGTTGACATCAATCCCTCGTGACAATATAATGTAACCTAGAAGATTTCCTCCTGTTACACCAAATACACATTTCTCTGGATTCAATGTGACACCATATTTGATCAATCGTGAGAGAATGATACAAATTACTTCAACGTGATCACAACACTTCTTGGGATCTGCCAACAAGTCATCTACCTCGGATTCCACAATCTTATGAATAAGGTCATGGAATATGTATGTCATTTCCCACTGGTATGTAGCGCAAGCATTCTTAAGACTGAATGGAATGAAAACGTAATAATAAGTTCCCTAAGGAGTTATAAACATCCTCTTGGCTTGATCCTCTTCAGATATTTTGATTTGATTATGTCCCGAGAACCCATCTATGAGAGACAAAAGCTCAAATCTAGCTGTTGTGTCCACAATGACATCAATGGATGGTAATGGGAAGTCATCTTTGGGGAAATCTTTGTTAATGTCCTAGAAGTATATGCAAATGTGTATCTTCCCACTCTTTTTAGAACAGGGACACTATTAGATACCCATTGTGAATAGTCGACTGGTTTGATGAATCCCACCCAGAGAAGTTTCATTACTTCTTCTTTCACCATGAGAGCCACTTTTGGTTTCATTGGTCTTGAATTTCGCTCAATTGGATTTTCATTTGGTTTGGTGACAAGATTGTGTGCCATGATATGTGGTGTAATTCCCATCATTTCTTTGTAATTAAATGTGAAAGCCTTTTGCTGTTTCTTAAGGATCTCGGTATGTATTTCTATCTGCTCTGGAGTTAATGAGGATCCCAACATCAAAATCTTTTGTTCTTCCTTCGTTCCAATATTAATGTCAATCATTCCTTCAATTAAGGAAGCATTTCCTTCAAATTTAGGTAGGGCCGGAGGTAGTTCCAAACTTTCTTCATTCTCTACCTTGTAGATTTCAAGATTATTTTTCCGGGAGATTCTATCATGGGATTTCCAAAATAGGAAGAGGAATATGGGATTAGGGAGAAATCTACTATGTGATGAGCAAGATGCAATTCTGCATAGGAATTTAGATATCCAAGAGTGACCCTATCGCTGTCAAAGTGATCTAGGATGGTAAACTCATTCTTAGCTTCTATATGTGTCAAGATCGGGGTTATTGGTATTTTACGCACCAATGGTTCAGTATGAAGTGATACCATGAAATTTGTATTTTCTAACTCACTTGCTTGGAGTGAAATAGGAAGCCAAGGTTGTTATTGAATCTGTGAGAAGGTTATGTTCTCATGGGATTGCTTCGATTGATATGAAGTTGAATCCCTTGGTTAGATCTAATACCGTTGTTTTATAGAGTTGTAAGTGTTCAACTCTAGTCTCATATACCTCAGATACTTGGTTTGCAACTAATTGCGAGTCTCCTAGCACTCTAATGTTATCAATGCCCATCCTTTTGGCTATGATGAGGCCAAGGAGGAGGGCTTCATATTCAGCCCCGTTGTTTTTACATTCGAAGTTTAACTTAAAGGAAAAAGGTAGGATCTTTCCCTTAGGAGAAGTAAAGATCACACCTACCCTAGCTTTGAAATGACATCTAGCTCCATCGAAGTGGAGAGTCCAATATTTTCTCAAAAATGGATGTTGGAACATTCTTCGTGTCTACTTCTTTTTCCTTAGTTACTTCTACCATACAAACTTTGTCCGCTGGAAGGGAGCCAATTCCTAGGGTACATCCTATACCCATGGAATCAAATGGTAGGAGAATAGGTAGATATTTCTCTAGTAACTTGACAATTTTTGCGGTGGTTCCTAATGATATTGTCTCTATGATGTTGGTCTCATTTTTGAGTGTCGGAATGCCTTCGACTAGATTTGTGACTTCTAATTCTGTTGTAGGTACCAAATTTACTTCGGCATTGAATTGACTGGTTTGTTAAGTTGATTCATTGGGAGCTCAAACTTAGAGTGGACACTTGGTCTCTTTTTCAAATCTGCTAAGTGTATGTTGAAAGGTTTTGGGTCACCCTATGCCACAAATATTTTTCCCAGTGTAAAAATCTTATTTCTTGGAATAACGTGGAAGGGATTGCCTTCATGCGATGTATCCATGGTTGATTGAGAATCATATTATAGTTGGTTTCCCGATCTATAATATAAAATTTGGTGAGGATTGTCTTGGGTCCTAAGGTGACTGGTAACACTATAGTCCCAATTGAAGTGGCCTTGAGGCTATCATAACCCCTTAGCATATTTCATGTTGAGGAACAATTTGTTTCTCCATATCCTAGCTTTTGAAGAAAAGTGAAGGGGACTATGTTAACTGCTGCCCCATCATCAATAATTACATGCTTAACATAATTATTATGAACCCATACCTGCAAATGCAAGGTTGGGTTGCCTCTATGTGTAATTTCAACGTCTGTTGGCATTTTTCTTATATCAAATATAAAACTATCCTTATTTGGCTGCCCTAGAGGGTAGACGTCAAAGTCTACATGGTTTACTTGCATTTCAGGAGGAGGAGTGATGTTAATAAGATGACCAAGACCGAAAAATTCTAAGAGAGTGGCCTTGTGAGTGGGAGAGTTTGTCAACAAATCCAAGAAGGAAATGTGAGAGAATGTATTTTTTAGGTCATTGATTAGATTGTAAGTGCCTATCGGTTTTTCCAAAGTGTTTGTTGAACATTGTCTGGTACTAATGGGTAGGTTAGAACTGGTTAAGAAGAATAATCTTGCGTTCTTATTACGGTTTCTACATGTAGCTCGGTGTCTAACTCTACCAGACCAACTATCTTGGTTTGTGGTTGAGTTCCTAATTGGGGTGCGACCGGTGGATTTGATGAAGTTGAGGCTTCATGATCATTACTTCCTGCCATAACACCCTTGTTTGTCCCATTTGGATCTAACCTGTTATTGTTAGAGTGATTTGGGAGAGGATCGTTAAAAATCTTGAGGGGTGCATTTTGAGGGGAAACTGCTCCCGTATAGGTGTTTGGCATGGGTAATGCAGAATTTGTTAAAAACATATCTATAAAGAGTTGTCTTTGATCTTCTAGAAAACGTTACATGAATTTATTGTAATAGTGGGAATTCCTAGTATCATGGCCTTGAATATTGTGGAAACCATAATATAAGTTGGGATTATAGTTTTGAGGTTGTTAGTTTGAAACCTGTTGTGGTCAAAAATTCTGATTAGGTTGCTAGTTGTTAGAGTTAAAATTTTGAGGTTGTTTCCTTTGGATTTGGTTCTGATATCCAGTTGGGTTTTAGATTAGACCTTGTGTCTATATTTTTGTTGTTGATGTTTTGTTGTTGTTGTGATGGATGATTAAAATCCACCACGTTGATTGTTGGAGTAAATTTATTATTTCACTGATTGTTAACGGGTGTTGGAGTGTTTACGACGTTTTCCCTTTTAACCTGGTCTATGACTCCATCTGTTGTAACCCTACGGTTTTTGTTAAGGATCTTGGGTCCTTGATTGGTATTCCTGACATTAGGATAAGTCATAGTGTTTTCATTGGGAATGATTAATTTCCCGTTCATTCCATATGTCTTATGACAGGTTGTATATTGCTGCTTGATCCATTCGAGAGAGCACTTTCAATTATCAAGTAAATATCTTTCCCCCGGGTAGATATAGACAAGTAGAAGAATGTGGAAATCAAAGAAACTCAAAGCTTGATATTTATTGCATCACCAACAACCCATGGCACAGGTAAGAATATGTCAACACACCAAAATTTGTGCCCATGGTGTAGGTCAGAGGTGCACAACAAGAGGTGTCGACATGAAAATGGATACGCCCATGGCACATGTAAGAATATGTCGACACGCCAAAAGTCGCACCCATGGCGCAGTCAAAGGTGCACAACAAGAGGTGTTGACATGAAAATGGATGCACCCATGGCACAGGTAAGAATATGTCGACATGCCAAAAGTCGCGCCCATGGCACAGGTCATAGGCATATAACAAGAGGTGTTGACATGAAAATGGATGCGCCCATGACACAGGTCATAGGTGCACAACAAGAGGTGTCGACATGAAAATGGATGCGCCCATGGCGCAGGTAAGAATATGTCGACACGCCAAAAGTCGCGCCCATGGTGCAGGTCAGAGGTGCACAACAAGAGGTGTCAACATGAAAATGGATGCGCCCATGGCGTAGGTAAGAATATGTCGACATGCCAAAGTTGCGCCCATGGCGCAGGTCGAGCCGCACAGCAAGAGGTGTCGACATGAAAATGGATGTGCCCATGGCGCAGGTAAGAATATGTCGACACACCAAAAGTCGCGCCCATGGCATAGGTCAGAGGCGCACAAAAAAGGTGTCGACATGAAAATGGATGTGCCCATGGCGCAGGTAAGAATATGTCGACATGCCAAAATTCATGCCCATGGCGCAGGTCAGAGGTGCACAGCAAGGGGTGTCGACATGAAAATGGATGCGCCCATGGCACGTGTCATAAAGCGCACAAAGAAGAGGTGTCGACATGAAAATGGATGCGCCCATGACACAGGTAAGAATATGTCGACATGAGGATAGTTGTGCCGCACACATCTTTGGGAGGTGCAACATTTTGAGCGCCGACAGAAGCGGACTCACCCGATATTCGAGATGGCCATAACATTTCATAGGGAGCTAAGATTCATGCAAGGTTGGAATTTTCGAAAGCTTACGAAGTCCTCTATCCAACTACTACTCGTATATCTTTAATTGGGTAAGAACAAATTCTTAAAAATGAAAAATACAAGTTCACCACTTTTTGGGTTTTCTAGGGTTCTCACCTACCACCATAATGATATGAATTAAATGCAACTTGAAGGTGGTTGGGGTAGATTTGGAATTCGTCTCTCTTCCCTCTCTCATTCTTCGTATAAATTTTAAGGAGGGGCTTCTTTCTAAAGGTTGGACATCCTTGTTTTCCCCCCTTCTTCTCTTTGGTAGGAGAATTTGTGGGTTTCAAACCTCCCATCTAAAACTGTAATGCAACTTTGCCTCTTGGCATTTTGTAGTGTATTGCATCAATCTTTGGAGTAAATAATGCATGTCTATGGATGATTCTCAACCCTCTCTGTGTTCATTTTCATCCTCCCCGATCTTTCAATGCAAATCTGGTTATCTCAGTGCATGATCTTGCATTACATTTTAATGGTTTTGTTTATTGGTGAAACGGATGTTTCTTCATTCCTCAGTGCATCACCTTTGTTAGTATAGGTTTATTTTTATGCATCTTCTTACCCTGTCTCCTTGGCAAGTTAGATTAGGTTTTTGAGTAAACCCTCTACATTTTTATGTGTGCATCTGAACAGAGGAATAGGAACCGGCCTTCATCCGGAGAGCTTTTCTGATTTCACAAGGTCCCACACTTGGGAAAAGCTCCATGTTATGCAATCACACTGAGAGTCTCAACCCATCGAGTTACAGACACTCAAGGGTGCTGTGATTCGCCATCAACAATTACTTCATCATAAGTCCTTAGTGGGAACTTCTGGACTTCTTCATTTATCTCTCTATTGAGAGAATGAAGGAATAAGTCACATAGTTCCATCTGATCCATGTTCGAGCACTTGCTGATGAGTAGAGGACTGTACGCCATCTTTGAATAAAATGAGCAACAGATTCATTGTGCTCTTGTTTAATGTGTAAGAATTCCCTGATCCTGTTCTTAACAATTTGTTCATGTCAAAAGCTTTGATAAATTCTGACACAAGTTTTTTGAATGAGTGTATCGAGGCTTCAGGTATTCTATAATACCAATCAAGGGAAATACCCTCTAAGGTCTTAGGGAATATCTTAGCAACAACCGCATCCCAAGGGAGAAATTCTTGAATGGCTATGGCATAGGCCTTGATATGTGCATTTGGATCTCCCTCCCCCTTGAATTTAGGAAAATCGGGAAGAGGTATTGGAAGCATGATGCTTCGTATGGTGAAATCTAGAGGTTCTTTTAAATATTCTAAGTCCCTACCACATAGGTTTCAACCATTGATGGTTCCTACTGAGGGGGTAGAGGTGGAATGGGTTGTTGATATGGCATAGCATATGTATTTGCAAGGACATAAGGAAACCCCTGTGGTTGAGAAAACATCCTAGGAGAGGAGAACATATCTCCATGTGGTGATTTTGAATAAATGTTTAAGTAGGGAGGAGAATTTGTCTGATATGGGTTGTTTGGTACTAAATCGGGAGGTATCATACTTTCAACTGGAGCAACGTTTGAAAACACGGTTTTAGTTGGTGTTTGATATTGGTAGTTATACAAATGTTGAGGAGGAATTCCTAACATTCCTATTCCTGTGAGGAGGTCAACTTTGGGCTGGGATGATGCGAGAGGGTTGGAAGTTCCTGCTTGCCTAGAATGTGAAGTTTGATTTGCTTGAGCAAGTTCTAGTCCTCTAACCTTCTCAACTAAAGCTGAGATGACCTCGATTGGTGATGACACAATGTTTTTCCTTGATGGATGTTGTTGTACACCTTGAGGTTACAGAGGGGTATGGTACCCTACTATGAATTGATCATTACTCTTCCAAACTTCACCAAGAGTATTTTCCATAGGTGGAGGAATGGGGGTGTTTTCTTGGAGTAGGGTGTCAAGTTGTGTTTGCAAACTTCCTATAGGTGGGTACATGTTTTGGAATCATTTTTGCTTCTAGTGTAGCGTGCTAAGTACTCCTCATCCAAAAATGGGAGTGGATTTGACTACCTATTGATTTTTGGTCTAAACAAAACCCGAGGAGATGAAATGGATTCTCTAGTAAACGTCATATTGTTAGAGCCTCAGGGCTCTAGTTGTTTTATTTATGTGAGCTGGTTCAAATCCTCAATTTGGAATGAAGAACTAGAGATAGTTCTTTGAGGATCATTTTAAGATGATAAGTAGTTTCTTGAGTAGTTTTCAGCCCATGCAGAAAGTGAGGGTGACGGTTGTCTATTTGTTTGACCATAATATGCCTCAAGACCTGAGAGAGGTCTACCATATGCGTCGTATCCCAACATATTTAGGGGGTATATAAATACCCACAAAATAATGGGAAGGAGCGAAGATGGATGAAATAAATGGAAATGAAAAGGGAGCAGTTGTTGCGTTCATGTCGGGTTCACCAATTTTGTACGATAGAAAAGTGACATGCGAGCATGAGAATCGACAAGTAGCCTTTCTTCGTACCTAACCTCCCGAGGTCGTGCCGAGACAACCAATGGGAAATGAAATATATGCGGATGTGGAAAAACTAGTTGGGAAATATTATATCCTCAACACGCAATAACAGGATCTACGAGTCTAAGGCAAAGAAAGCTCTCCTAACCTGAATTGGTGTAATGGATCGTTAAGATATACTAGGCTGATCGTGAGGCTCCAATCAATTTGAAGCTCTATCGAGATCATATCTATTGGCTATTAGACACATGGAATGTGACCTGTAGGTGCTTTATGTATATTTCCAGACAAGGTCATGAAAGTGGTAGTGAGAGGTGTAGTGGATTTGCAGGAAACTATGGGTGGTTTTCTGGTCTAACCTAGAAAATATTAGCTTGATTAGCTTCTATGTTCAATACGGAAAATTGTGTTATGATATCTCGGTGGGAGTGGTGAGGATCTAAATACTAGTGTACATAAATTGGTGTCAATTTTTAATTGATTAGCAGGCCCATTGGGTTGTGGGACCTGGGGATCATAACCATGAGTTTGTGGTTGTTGTGGACCTTTTATGGTCATGTGAAGAATCAATCTCTTCTTCCGACTATCCAATGTAGTCATAAGCTTTTTCAGCTTCTATGTTTAATACCAGGAGTTGTGCGATCTTATCATAATACCTTACGGGTGTTCTAACAACTTGTATACGTAAGCTTGTGTCTATGTCAATGAGAAGGTCTCCTGCATTTGGTTGTGGAACTAATGAATCACAACCAAATGTTTTCTCTCTTTCGGGTTCTTATATGGTCATGTGGATATCCTATCAAGGAAGTCTATAGTTGGGTTGATTTGACCAGAATTCGTATGCTTTGTCATCTTAAATATTTAATGATTTCAATTTCTCACTAACTACTTGTGGGTTTGTTATTGTTTAAAAGACATGAATTCTAAGACCTTGATGGATATTTTTAATGTTGTGAAGAGATTTGGTTGAGGTATTACCGGTTTGAATACATAATCCCTGGGCTCTTTGGGTCCCGTAATTGTCATGCAAGAGATAACCAAACTTAACTGAATGAAGTAAACTAATTATGAAAATAAATCTACACTATGCTTATATCTTTTTTTGTATTTTCAAAGATGTGAATTTGAATGAAATTTAAAGAGCGACTATTCTAATAAATTCAGATAACGAACAATTAATCTAATAACAGATTAAAACAAGCAAGGTAGCCAGATGTAGCTATTTTCCTATGCATTTGTGAATTGATCCTAAATATAAATAACTAACTAATTTAATTGAAAGACCTTCAATCTTACCTCAGAAGTGAGGAATAAATCACAGCTTCTCAGAAGCTATCATTCCCCACAGCTTCCCTGGTAATGTTGAAAGCAAGCTTAACTGAAATAAAATGATTTTCTATTCTATTTGATATATTATAACTACAACTTTGACAATTCAAACCTGGAGTTTACAGAATAGTGAAAAATCCAATTGTATTGTGACTTGTCCCCTCAGTGTGATCTCTTCGTTCCTACATGTTCTTGTGAATCCAGAAAAGTGGGAATGTGACAATGACAACAAGAGAAGATGTTCGAACAATGGCAGCTTGGACGTAAGCTGAATATAATGCAAGTAGGAGAGGGATAGTGCAAGAGAACAGAGCTTGACTATGCGATTCCTAGCAGGATTGTTACAGGGATACAATACAAGCACATCGAAATCTCTAGGACCTATACTTCCTATGACGAAACAACAACCTATAACTCTAAGTAAAATCAAGATTCAAATGAACTTAATCTAGAACTAGAAATTTTTTATGCTAAGCTAGTTGTTTGGAGAACAACAATGGAACAAGATGAAACTAGAGAGATCCAGTGATCTCTAAACTAGAACTATGGAGCCTTGAACTGAGAGGCTGAGAGCTTTACAAAATCTAAACTTGTTGAGACTTATTGAAGAACTTTCAAAACACACTGAATAATAAATCATAGAGGGAGAGGGGCCATTTTCTTGTAAACAAGCTTGGTATTTATAGCACTTTGATTTACCATGAGGGTAAGATTGAATTGAAATCTTCTATTATAAAAAAGAGGAATTACTATTTACCAGGTGGCTAAAACTTTAATGCAAGAAAGAGTGGTTGAAAATTATGAGCGTAAATTGATTTTTACATTAACAAGAGCGTCGAGAGTTCTCAGAAAATACACACAGGACCACCGCCAAGCACAGAGTGGTGGTTATAGAACCATCACCTGTCTTGGGCGGTGGTCACGAGACCGCCGCCCAAGCAAGGTGGTGATCCTGTAACTAAAGACCAAAATGCAAGGAAAAGAGAGGAACGGGGTTAGAAAAAAGCATGCAAAGGCTGGATAAGGAATTTTAGGATGCAAATGTATACGTAGTGAGCTTTATGGATTAAGAACACCTTGCGAAGAGATCTGAATCATCATTGGGGTTTCTATACACTCTTTCGGCGGTCAAAGATACATATACAATTGTTGGTACGTATAATGAACTATATTTTTTCTACCCCTTTCTTTGCACATTCTTCTCTTGCACATGGGCTATTACAGCTGGCACTTGAGCTGGTCTAGAAGGTAGCTTGGATTGGCCCTGCACATTGGGAGTTGCACCTTGATTGCCCATACCTTGTTGAGTGACAGAGGGTTGTGGGTCACTTGAATTGGATGATTGTCCTTCTCTAATATTCCTTTTCTTGGACCATGTATTAGCTACTACACTTTGAGAAGGTGCTTGGTTTATACCATAGAAATATTCAGCCTACCAATTCACAAGTGTAGTCTCATTTGGAGGTGCCTCTTGTCTGAGATGCTCCCTACTGCTGATTTCCTTCTTGGCCTGTCTCTTGTTCTACACTAGTTGTTGTCACCATCAGATCTTGATTCAAAGCACCATTAAAACACATTGATTGGTTATGAGGTTGATTGCATGGGAAACACTAGTCATATTCTTGAGCCATGTTATTTTCACTGGTACCAAAGCTCTAGATGTGGATGAAACATTAGGATTGTAAGGTTGGAATGGTCTATTAGCAGGAGGCTTGACCTAGTTTTGAATGGGTGGCTTGTTAGGTTGATATGGGGGTCTATTGGGTTGGGTTTGAGGCTGATATGATCTAAAATTTTGAGTTTGCTACCTCTTAAGTGTCACCAACTCATTACCCAAATTTTGCAGTTTGCTTCATGATTTCTTGGAGCTCATGTGAGGTACTGGAAGGTGAAGTAGAATTTTCAGTTGAATTTTGGTTTCTTGGAGTGGGAATGGGAGCTAATGTGGGTGCTTGACTAGTGCTTGGAGCTCCTAGTTCTGGATATAGAGGCATAGGTTTCCTAGGTGCAAGTTTACCAGCTTGAATGAGACAATTCTCATCTCTAATAGGAATGCTATAGGATGTAGGTAAAATTATACCTCCTATGGATTGAATCATCATGGAAATATTAGAATTTAAAGCTTTAAGAAAGTATAAGAAAGAACCTTTAGCTCTTTGTCTCACCGCTAATGAAATCCTATCCCATGTCCTCTGGAATCTAAATTTGAAATCATTCAATTGTTCATTAGGAGCCCTCTTGATTTTTGTCAGTTGTTCTAAAAAGACAAATTATCCCCCTTTTTCTCCAAATTGATTATGAAGAGTTGTGCACAGATGGTCCCAATTTTTAATAGACCCTATTGTTAGACTTCTGAACCATTGCATAAATTCTCCCTTAAAGGAGGATGCCAATAACTTGACAAAAATGTCCATTTCAAGTAATCTCATGAATTACACAAACATTTGCAATGTCTTGAATATGATCAATTGGAGTTGTTTGGTTTTCTCTAGTGAAATATGGGATGTTCTTCAATGCTGCAACTGGAACTGGATTTTGTGCATTGAGAGCAAGTGGGTGCACGCCAAAGAAATTGACATAAGAATTGGGCTACGCCATCTTGATTGGTTAGAGAACTCTAGTTGATTCAATGAAAGGTATACCAGGTGGAGGTGTTGACATATTTCTATTTCGTGGAGATGGAGACCTTTGATCTCTTCTTATTTTCCTTTCTCTATCTGGGCACAAGTACAGATAGAAAAACAATCCTTCTTCTCTAGTTCTTGATCTAGTATCAATTCTTCTCATGATTTGCCAAGCTCAGCTCACAAACTAGTGGACTCGCCTCATGTGGAGTCACCATAGTTACAATTTAAAATCTCCTTACAAGATGAAAACTTACAATAAGTGCACATCAATCTTGCTGCAATAAAAATGAAGGCCTCTTGGTCCCTCCAGGCATGCCAAAAATATTGATGCATAATCACATTAACCCTGAATGTCTGCAACTTGACGGGTTGACGATTTCAGCTTTATTTCATAACATGGAACATCTCTTAAAGTGTGGGACTTTACGAATCGAAAGATCTCTCTAGATGAATGTCAATTCCTATTCCTCTGTTTAGGTGCACACGTTCATATTATAGAGGATCTACTCTAAAACCTACTCTAATTTTCCAAGGAGACAGGGTTAAGGAGATGCAAGAAATAAAACCTAAGATAATAAGGTGATGCACCAAAGTAATGTTGAACACCTTCCTACAAATAGACACAAACCATAAAAATGCATACAATCACCATGCATAGTTAACCAAACTATAATGAGCTATCCTGGAGGATGTAATGAACACAAGAGAGGGTTGAAATCATCCACAGACTTATCTTATTGCTCCAAAGATTGATATAATGCATTACAATGGCCAAGAGGCAAAAATTTCATTACAGTCTATATGGGAGGTCTGAAACTCCATGAATTCACCTGCCAAAGAGAAGAAGGGAGGGTGCAAAATAGAAAATTTCCAACCCTTTACAATGAGCCAAGCTCTTACCTTTATAGATGAAGCGAAGAGAGGAGAGGAAAAAGAGGAGGGAAATATGATTTGGAAGCTCAACCACCAGCCATCAATGCCTGCAAATCCACCCACAATCTGTCAAGCACGGTTCTCCATGGTAGATCAAATCAAATATGGGTAGTTGAAGCAATCGGATCATACATTAATGGCATGAAATAAGTTTTCCTTTTTTCACCCACCTAACCTTTCCAAAATTAAAATTTTAGGATTTCATGGCGTAGAGGATGTTGAGACCTTTCCAAAAAGTCTTCTCTTTCTCAAATCCAAGCTTCCAGTCAAAAGATATGGTCATCTAAAGATTTAACTGCAATTCTATAAAAATGGCCCGAGAGTCTGAGAGCTCTGAAGGTCTGAAAACCCGAAAGTGGGCCTGGGATGCTTTCTACATTTTATGCCACTTAAGGATTGTGCACTTTTGAACATTTTGGCCCGCCCATCCACTTCTGATAAGGGCCTGACACATGGATTTTCTGAGCGTTGACAGAGGTGTGGCTACTTTACAATTTTATACCTTTTCAAAACAAAAGCCAAAAAACCCAAAGCTCCTCCGACGACCCGCCTCCCGCTTTGCAAATTTACATTTGGCAAAAACCTCTTTGGGCTCATAGGTACGCACTTTAAAATTGCACCATTTTGTTAAAAGTTGCAAAAGTTCCAAAATGCCCCGTAGATCCGTAAGCCCGAATTTACACTTGGGCAAAATTTCCTCCGCGGCCCCGCATATTCACTTAGCAAAAGAAATCATCCCCAGGCTTGTGGACCCGCAATTGTAACTTGTGCCTTTTTCAAAAAGTGCAAAATGCCAACATATCTCCCGCTGACCCGCAACCGTAATTTTCCCCTTTGGCGAAAAGTCTTCCCCAAGCCCGCAGTCCGCATTTGGCAAAAATCCTTCCTAGGCCCGCCAGCCCGTAACTTGCAAAATATGAAGAGTTAGAAGGACTTATTTACATTTTCAGAAAGGGGAAGAAATTTCCTATCTGATGAATATGTTTTTAGGAAACCCTAAGTGCTTAAAATATATATAAAAATCATATTGAAGCACAAAAGGGGGGAAAGGGGGTTAGTTGACTAAAAATAAGAGTGAGCTTATTTTAGACAACAAACCTCTCTCACAAATTCATTTTTGTAATAGAAGTGTTATAGACACAAACGACATGAAGGAAACAGTTATAGGGGTAGCATTGATAGTTGGGAAATGGAACCAAATGTGTAAAATAAACTTGAAGAGGAAAAAGAGTAATCTATGAGTGGAGGAGAGTTCGATGGGAATGGGAGCTTCCAAGTGAGTTAATTAGGGTTATAATGGGAAATATCCACACTTATATTAATAAGGATTCTAATTATAGGAATGTTGTGAAGGATGTTTCAACGTTCACCAAACAATTGAATACACACCCTTTCACTATGTGTAAAAAAACTCTACGAACAATCTCAAAGCATTATTTTCAATGACAAATTCCATTCTATTTTCACATGGATGATACTTGATGGTGCAATCCATCGAGTAAACTTGTGGGATTTTTTTTTTTCATCCACCATCATGCTATACCATTTTTAATGTAACCGTTGGTTTGGTAGGTGTTGGAAAAATATCTTATCGGGGATAAATATTGGTTTTGTCAATGCTCGCAGGCTAGATCGTTTGCTATTAAGTGGGACAAATCCTATTTATTAAAAACCAGAGTCTATATACACTAATTCTAACCTCAAGGGTGGTCAAAGAACACATAATGTGTATGAGCACCCTTGTTTGTAGAATCAGTAATGAAAGATTGTAGAGGGAGGATTTTGTAAGTATGAGAGGAGATAAGTATAGGAAAAGTAGGGTAAACGTAGGAGGGGATCTATACAATGAGAGAACTACATATTTCATTAACCAATAACTCATAATAGTTTTCCAACTAAATTAAAATAAATATACAAACATGCATAATCGAGATAAAGATCATGAAACAATAACACAAATTAACACAACGTTTGAACATTGATTCTAAGTTCATTTGAGTAGGTACAAATCTCGTGTTTCCTTACAAAACTTGTAATATTTTTGGGTTAGTATCAAGAGAGAATTTAAAAACATATTATGGATAAAATTGAAGAATACAACAAACTAGGGAGAGAAAATATTGATACTTTAGATTGGAGAAGCAATTAAAATATAAACCCGATTTACATGCATTTTCACATTCCCGTGACTTTTCATATTTTGATTAAAAATAAGAATTTTTCTTATTTTGAGAATACTTTTATAGTGAAGTATATGAATTCACATAAGTGAATAAGAGGAAATTGAAAAAATAACAAACCTACCAAAGGAATAGAAAGTCTAAGTGGCATAAGTCACTTTTACAAAAGTTAGAGAAAGAAAATAAGATAGAATATGTATTCAAGTGAAGGTGATCCTATATAACACAAAAAAAAAAAAAAAAAAATAACATAATGTAATTAAATTTAAAAGAAAAAGGTGGGGAAAGAGTTGGGGGAATTAATTAGGAGTAGTTGGCATTTTAATGGAATATTGGTAGGTGAGTAAGAAGTGAAGAAACATGTGGCGTAAGTCTCCAAAGGTTATGGGAGATGTCATTCTACCTAAGTGGTTTGTAGGGTTCTAGGATCCTATTAATTATTTTGCAGCTTTGAAGTCATGGGCGATCGGGTTCTTGTTTCACATCTCGCAAGATTTATCTCTTTCACTTTCCCCTACACAAATGGGAGCTTTTTACAAGGAGGGCTCTTTCTGAAGGAAGTTAGAGGTAATAATAATGCTCATTTCCATTTAATCATGCAAGGGAATTTATAGTACGTTCACATCCTTGTAGCATAAGGGATTCCATGATATGTAACTCATATTGTTAACATTTGGCGAGCAGATGTGGGAAGCATGTTTGTTTGTCATCCCTTCTCACAATGGCCTATATTTAAGTTAAAACTATAACTGATATGGATGATGGGATGTATATTCTGAAATATGATCATTATTTTAGAGAATATAATGGCGCAGAGGATAATGGTGCAAGAATTAAATGTCAATTTGGCTTCTAGGTACATTTTTTTTTTAAATGGGATAGTTTTTATCATTTATCCGAGATTATGAAATGTTTGAAAGTAAATATGGAACTAAATGCTATATTCATTATTGGCATAAAGAAAAGAGACTTAATGAATGGTTTCCTTCTATGAGGATCATGGTTTCATTTTTAGAAGATCGACATGCATTACTTCCAACATCTAGAGATAATCTTCCTCGAATGACCACTCAAGGCACATCGCTTATCGTTGAACCAAGCATAGGGGATTTGAAGTTGGAAAATTTAGGAAAAGTAGATCGTAAACTAACTCACAATCTAAAAGGTGTTATGATCAAATGCACAATGTACAAAAGGGTACTAAAGATATCACACTCATAGAAAAAACATTGGAAAAGAGTATGAAGAGAAGAAAAAATAAGTGAAGAATATTCAGGTTGTGGAGCTTGGAAAATATGAGGTTGATGCATGGTACTTCTCGCAATATCATGAAGAATACATTATTGTACACAGTGCTCTACATATGTTAATTCCGCTTGAAATACATGAAGAAGAGAATGACAGATATGCATCACATGAGTTAATGTGGCATGAACTCGTAATGATTGTAGGAAACCAAAGCATAAAGAAGAAGGGAAGGGATTTTTTTTTTCAGATGTTGTATTTGCAAGTGCTCTAGTAGGTATGTATGGAAAATGTGGACGCATGCACTTAACATGTGAACTTTTCAACTAAATGCTCGAAATGTGGTGTCATGAGTTGCAATGATAGAAGGATATGTATAAAATGTGTTTGTTCAAAATACCTTGGAACCTTCCAATCAAATTCAAATCCAGGATTCACATCCTTTGCACAAAGATCCTCCACCTTGTGGAAAAATGGAGGATTTAGAATAGGGAATGGACACCCATCAATCATAATGATTGTTGTTGGATTTCTTCGATGCTGCCAAAACCGTCCAAAGAAATAATTATCACCGGAAAATGGGGGTTACTTGGTAGTGTATTTTTCGTGTAAATATAGAATGCTATAAAAGTTTCATAGAAATTTCAAAAGTTTCGTCATATAACTTTAACATTTTCATGGAGCGGTTGATCGGAAGAACAAGAGTGTTTAAGGCCAACTCGTCTCGCTTCCGGCATGGTCTCCCTTACCTTTTCTTTTATAATTTTCTTAATTTGGGTTCTTCATTTGCAATATAATATAAACATTAAACCACCTGGATAATCTTACAAATGGATTTGTAACCAAATTTAAATAATATAAGGAAATAAAACTCCACCTTATGATTGAAAAAATTGATATTTCAATTTAAACATTGATTGTGGTCACTGCAATAACCTTTTACGATGATACTAGAGTATCTGAATTATGTACTTGTAATTTCTAGTATTGGCAAGTTACATGATGTTGTAAAAAAAAACCATTTTCCTTCATTACAAATTTAGAAATAACGTAAATTCCAGAGGCTTGCAAAACAACACTATGAGCCTCATACCAAAGTTGTCTAGCTTCGTATGTATTCATTTTTATATAGAGAGTAACGTAAAGTATTAGATCGACCTGCGTCGACTATTTGCAATCTCTTTGCCGCTACTCTAGGAGTCCTGTCACTTTGTTTGCACTTTTAAGTAGCTTTTAAAACTAAAAAGTTGGTTTTTATTTTGACCCACCGTTTGGTCCCTAAACAACAAAATGCTTGTCCGCCTTTGCAAACCTCTATTATTTTTACTAGACTATTTCTTGGAACCTTCGGTTTTGGAAAACAATATTCTTGGTTAGTTTGGCAGAGGCATTTTTTAGGCCTCTAGTGACCGTTTTTGACTAGGTCACACTAGACCAATTACAATCAGTGGCTTCGGAAAACACGCTCCGTTTGAAACCCGTCTACCAATTCTTAGTTTTGTCGACTCTTAAAACTTATCCATATATAGTGGAACATGTAGGAAATTTCTTGTTACACGTTTTTCCATTGACCGTTATTTTTGGAGATGGTTTTGTGAGCCCTCGAGCTAACTTTTGATCATTTCCAACCAGGCCAAGTATGATCAACGACCTCAGAAAACTAGCCACCAATCATAAACAGTTCGCCAATTCTAAATTCCATCAGTTCCTATGTATTCTTGGTGTATAAGAGGACACGTAGAAACTTACCCGTGGTATGTTTTCTCTCCGAAATACAATGTTTGAAAGTGGTTTCTTAGCCTCCGAGCCTTAATTGAATGTTTTTAAAACTAGCTAGAAAACATACAAAGAAAGTTGTAGGACCTCCAATGAGTAACCGAACCATCGTGGAAACTTGTTGACACTTGTAAATAAATGTTTTAAAATATATCATGTGACTTATTATGTGAAATTGAAATTTTGGCAAAATAATGTTTCTCTCTCTCTTCCATATCTCTTTCTCTCTCCTTGGATATGAAATAAGGTGAAATGAAATGAAATAAATATGTGTCTCTAACCATTTTTTAAGGAAAACTATTAATATTATGTAAATGGAAAACTAAAAATGTTAATTATGCTATATCTAGGTGGATTTCATGCCATCGATTTATCGTTGATTTCCTGCTCACATGTTTTTGCATGATGCAAAAAAATATGGAGAAAAGGCGTGGTGTAATTCATTGTTTATTATTATAATTTATATAGGTCATTATAGAATGTATATATGTATAATGTATTGCCATGTTACATAAAAAAGTTTATATTTGAAATTTGGTAATATGTATGAGATGTTAGTTTTAGGTATACCTTGGGAAATGTGCATTTAATCATAGGTGCAATTTTAATTCATATTTACATATGGTAAAAAGGTTGATATATATATATATATATATATATATATATATATATATATATATATATATATATATATGAATTTGAATTTAATATCTTGTAGTGTATTTCTAGTGAACAATAGATGATTAATTAATTGGGGTGTCATGTTTTCCTTACCTTGAAAATGCAATAAAGAAATGCAAACGAAACAATCAACCCTAGTTCAAATTCATGCATAACTAACCTGCATGTGTTAGTCCCTTACCATAGAAAAATGAGACCTTTGACTGAACCTTGCACTTTATGACACCTCCTAGTGTAGGTAAATAAGAGCCCATGAATGGGTTTATCATCTTAGTTGGTATTTTTAGTGACATCGTCTTAAACCCGATAGATAGGAGAGACACAACAAATTTTATCCGGGAGTAATTAGACTAACACTTCCTCGGTATCCTAGTGGACTACCTTGCCTTCCAAATTTGGATTTAGAATTAAATTTCTTCATTGAATGACCTTCTTGTGAGGTCTAGATGATAAAATGGAGCTAGTGAAATAGTTGTATTATTACTTAAAATCTTATTAATGACCTCTTTAGATCCTCTTCGGTAAATGTGTTATCTTGGCTAGGTGAAAGTATAGCGCATGGGTCTTTTCAGAGGCTTTATTGGGTAAATATGTTTTTTTCACCTTAATTTGATTTTTTATAGGGTGTAGATCCCTGAGTGTAAATTGGAATTAAACTAAACCATAGTTGTTTTTGAGGTTAACTGGTGGGTAGAAAATTGTAAGTAACTCTTTGCAAATGAAATTGATTTGAAAGATGTTGACTTAAGATAAATCAGGAAACTGAAAACTTGGTTCCATGATTCCTTGTTATTTCGCTTCCTGAATTTAAGAATAAAACAAATTCCTCATGTGGAATCGAAAAATACGGAAACATGGGATATCACTTTGAAAACAAATTACTTGTGGTTCGTTTATGGTTCTAATGCTTCCAATCATGTACTTATTTAATATATTAGACAAGTACTTTTGTAACTCTTTTGTTAAAAAGTGATGCCAATAATGAGACCATAGTGCAATGTTAGAGTAAAGCATATAAGAATAAAATGATATTCGAGGTTAGGAATAATGTCACTCTTGGAGTCATTTTAACTAACTTAAACATTTACATGTGTTAAAAAGAATATGAATTGCCTTGGTGTGATCAAAATTTGAGAAAACAAAAGATATATATAAATCTAAATAAAAATTCTTCATGTGGAAATGTTGAATGGATTCAACAAGTTATTGAACTATATTAACTATGGTAGGGAAATAAAGATACCATGATCGAAGAATTTTTATGAAAACAAAGTATCTTGAATCTAAATCTCCCTTAAATCCTAAGATTTCTTTCTGACGCATCACGTCCAATTCGCTTTTGTAGTGATGGTAAAAATTCAAACATTAAATAAACGTTTGAGAAAACATAAGGTTAACATAAGAACGAGAGAATTAGGAACTTTGTATGCAATTTGAAATATGGAAAATACTTATGTAAATTATGGAGATTTTCATAAGGGATAAAGAGCCAACTTAAATGGTTGAATTGTAAGTTGAATGTGAAATGAGTTAAAGAGTATGTAGGTGGAAAAAGGATAAAATTGTCCTTACACAATAATGTTCTTGGAATGTTAATGGTAACTAAGATGTAATCATGGTAATGATGTGTTATGGGTTTGCAAATCCTTGAGTCATTTCCTTGTGGTTACATCATTGCTAGAATTTTTTCATTGTGGAAAGTGTGCCATCGACATGCATATGGTGTTGTCATGTGTCTATGTGAGTCGACGAATTATGTAAGTGTCTAATGCATTGTGGATTTTCTATACTTGGAGCCCTTGTGGTGTTGTGTAGTGAGCAATGTAGGTCAAAAATAATTATCCTGGTATTTTTACTGTTGTATGTGTGTGTGTAATTTGTAGTTGTTACATTTGGGATCAGAGCGAGGTTCATGCTTTCGAACCTCTGGGACAGATTAGAGTTGTGATGGTTTTGCATGATGGTGGTGGAGATTTGAAGAGTAATGTGATATATGTTGTTATGTGACCAACGTTATAATTGTGATATTATGAATGCACATGTGGTGCATGTCACTTAGTGTGTATTTGTTATCTTGTTGATGTGCTTGAGATGAGATTATTCTCTCCTTTTCTTGGATTCAATGGGGAATTTGTGTGTGATGTACTACCTTGTTGTGTGTGAAATGGATGTTATTGTGGATTGTGGAGTGTTGGAGCATTTTTGCATTATGTGATATGAAGGTATATTGATGTATTGAATGACAAAATGGGTGTAAAGTGAATTGGATTGTATCATGATGTCATCACTATGTTGTGATGAATTGTGTGTATCACCATGTTATAATTACCATTGACTATATGTTGTAATGTTAGATATTGCGTTCCTCATATGTATAATTCATGTAATATGTGATAGTTCATGTCGTGATTTAGGGGCATATGGTGAGCATATGATCCCTATTTTGAATGATTGTAGTTTGGGTGCAGTATGTGGTAATGTGATGTATCATAACCCATGAAAGTAATGATTGTGTTATATCATGTATATATACCATGTATAAGATGTTATGGTTAATGTGTGTGAATCACCATTATGTTAGTGATGTAGTTATGTTGTGGACCCTACACTAACCGACCCTAAGGGAAATCGGTAAAATGTGTATGTTTAGAGTGAGGAGATGTGTATCGTTGACCAGTCACTCAAGCCATGTAAGAGATAGGAAGTGGAGTCTTACATAGGCTGAAAACCCAATTTTGTTCATTTGGTATGTATGACACTTTCTCAATGGGTGTCATGCATATTGTGTTTCGTGGACACCTTAGGCTCAGTAGATGGCGACTTGGAGTCATTTATCTCTCCCTATATGGTTATCATATAGATTCAACCTAAGTGTAGATATGACTATGTTGAGCCTTGTGGAAGTGATGTAGGGATGATTCAGATAGAGATGATGAAAGTTGTATTATTTGATATGTTATTTTATGAGTTGAGGCTCGATGTCTGAGTGCCAACAACTCGTTGAGTACCCCTATGGTGGCTGTATAAGGCCACATTGTTATTGTAATGTGTTATTTCTCTATACGTATATTATTCGTAAATTGAACATTTTCTCATTTCTTCCAAGAACCACCGGTTTTCTTATTTAAAATGTTCTTATATTTTGGGAATTTATTTGGTTGTTGCACTAACATGCATATTTTTGCACTAACTATGGCTAATTAGCCATTTTATTTTCTTAGTTTTAAATTTGTGTATCAAGTTTAAAAGTTTTATAGCCTATCCCAAGGCTTGGAGATTTTTTTAGCATTTGAAATGGATTGTTATGCTGGTTCTAATGTCGTAATGTGTGGAATAGGGTCATGGGATTCACCATGGAGTGGTGGAACCTATGGACCTACTTCATTGTATGGGGGTATGCCCCAAGGAGTTACAGATAACTAGTGGGTTGTTAAACCACGAGTTATTATGTCACTTGGGTTAGAGGTATCTGGACTCTATGCGCCTAGGGCCATAGGGTGACCGACCTCTTTTGGGGAGTGAAAAGGAAAATTTATCTTTATTTTATTTCTTGAGGGAGGCATAAGAGACTTGAGGGAGACATAAGAGACTTGAGGGAGCCATAAGAGACTTGAGGGAGGCATAAGAGATTTTTTTGGGTGTGATTGATGCTTTGGGAAGTATATGGAGTTGTTTTGTGATGCTTTGGGAGGTACATGTAGTTTTTTTATGATGCTTTTGGAGGTATATGGAGATTGTTTTGTGATGCATGAGAGGTATATGTAGTTGTCTTGTTATGCTTTGGGAGGTATATGTAGTTGTTTTGTGATGCTTTGGGAGGCATATGTAGATGTTTGTGATGCTTTGAGAGGTATATGGAGTTGTTTTGTGATGTGTTGGGAGGTGTATGGTGTTGGTGTTTCGATTTATGTGTACTCTTGTGAGTCTGTTTGTGTTTTATGATGTTAAGGATTGATGTTCCTCATTTTTGGTGTGATGTTGTTTCCATCTTGACCCTATATAGCTATAGTTATGGTTTTTTGTTACATTAAACCCTTGTATGTGTACATGTTGTTATAGTCACGCTTATGTTACGAGTACCTTGGGTCAGAAGTAGTTATGACAAGTACTATGTTGTGAGGGATATTGATAATTTCCACCTTGCTCATGAACATCTATTCTAACCATGACTTGTGTCGCATCGAGGACGATTCTCTTATAAGGGCGGGAAAATGGTACCACAAACAAAAAGAAAAAAATAACAAAATGTCATTAAATTCAAAAGAAAATGTGGGGAAAAGCGTTGGGGGAATTAATTACTAGTAGTAGTTAGATTTTTAATGGAAGATTGGTGGGTGAGTAAGAAGTGAAGAAATGTGTCACGAAGTCTCCAAGGGGTTATCGGAGCCGTCATTCTAGCTAAGAAGTTTTTATGGTTCTAGGATCCTATTAAATATTTTGCATCTTGCAATGGGTAGAGTTAGGTGGAAGGCATGTGAAATATTTGAAAAATATGACCTGAAGTCATGGGCGATCAACTTCTTGTGTCACATCCGTAGGATATTTCTCTTTCACTTCCCCTACGCAAATGGGATATTTTTACAAAGTGAGCTCTTTACGAAGGAAGTTAGAGGTAGTAATAATGCTCATTTCCATTTAATCATACAAGGTAAATTCTAGGCCATTCACATCCTTTTAGCATAAGGGATTCCATGATATGCAACTCATATTGTTAACATTTGGTGAGCAGACGGGAATTTTTTTTTTGTCATCCCTTTTCACAATGGCCCATATTTAACTTAAAACTATAACTGATATGGACGATGGGGTGCATATGCTGGAAGATGATAATTCTTTCAGAGAATATAACAACGCAGAGGATAATGGCGCAAGAATTGAATGTCAGGTTGGCTTCTAGGTACATTGTATTTCTAAATGGGATAGTGTCTATCATTTAGCTGAGATTATGGAATGATGTGAAAGTAAATATGGAATTGAATGTTATATTAATTACTGGCATAAAAACAAGAGACTTGATGAATGGGTTCCTTCTACGAGGATCATGGTTTTAGTTTAAGAAGATGGACATGCATTACTTCCAATAGCTAGAGAAAATCTTCCTCGAATGGCAACTCAAGGCACATCAGTTATCATTGTGCCAAGTTCAAGGGATTCAAAGTTGGACAATTCAAGAAAATTAGATCATCAAATAAGTCACAATATAAAAGGCATTATGATTAAGTGTACAACGTACAAAAAGGGTACATAAGATCTAACACTCATAGAAAAAACACTAGAAAAGAGCACGAAGAGAAGAAAAAATAAGTGAAGAATATTCAGTTAGGGAGATTGGTAAATATGAGGTTGATGCATGGTACTACTCGCATATCCTCGAAGAA